>JAAALK010000287.1:56186764-56291430 GCA_019279435.1 Zizania palustris | reverse complement strand
TAAAAAATAATTCAGAAATAGATTAAAATATTAGGGCTACTTCCAAGGCTGGTAAAAATTTATAAAATTCTCAAAATTATATTTTGGCCTTAGGATCATATACAAAAAGTTTCACCTCCGAATTTGGTCATCTACTCTATGTTGTAGTTCAAAGGGTATAAAAGGGATTTAAAAGTATTTTCTGAAATAAAAATTCCCAGAAATTGAATTTAATAATATTTTATTGGTTTGAAAATTTGGGGTGTCACAAACCTATCCCCCTTACAAGAATCTCGTCCTCGAGATTGGAACGTTTACTCGAATAGCTTGGGGTATTGGGCTTTCAGCTCATCTTCTTTTTCCCAAGTGGCTTCTTCTGCGGGATGGTTGTTCCATTGGACTTTGCAGAAGCGGACGATGCGACTTCTGGTTACTCTCTCCTTGGTTTCCAAAATCTTGACGGGTCTCTCTATGTAGGTCAAGTCTTCTTGGACATTGAGCTGCTGAAGGTCGGCTTGCTCGGTGGGTACGCGGAGGCACTTCTTCAGCTGAGAGACATGGAACACATCATGAACTCCTGCCAAGGATGGAGGCAGTTCAAGTTGATATGCCACTTCTCCTTGTCATCGGAGGATCTGGAAAGGTCCGACGTAGCGGGGTGCTAGTTTGCCTTTCATGTTTAACCTCTGAGTGCCACGGAGGGGAGTGACCCGGAGGTAGACATAATCGCCCTCCTCAAAGGCTAGATCTCTTCGACGATTGTCGGCATAACTCTTCTGCCTGGATTGGGCTACCTTCAGTCGGTCTCTTATGATTTTAACCTTCTCTTCAGCTTCTCTCAATAGGTCAGTCCCAAACAGTTGTGATTCTCCAGTTTGATCCCAGAGCAACGACGTTCTGCACTTACGCCCATAGAGTGCTTCGAACGGGGACATTTGCAGGCTGGCTTGATAGCTGTTGTTGTAGGAGAACTCTGCGTAAGGTAAGTTCTTGTCCCACATTCCGCCAAAGTCTAGAGCACAAGCTCTAAGCATATCCTCCAATATCTGGTTGACCCTTTCGGTTGACCGTCGGTCTGCGGATGATAGGCGGTGCTAAAGTTCAGCCGGGTGCCGAGTTCCTCTTGAAGGTTCTTCCAAACTTGGAGGTAAACTGACTCCCGCGGTCAGATACAATCTTCTTGGGAACTCCGTGGAGGCACACGATCCGGGTCATATACAACTCGGCCAACTTGGCGACAGTGTAAGTTGTCTTGACCGGGACGAAGTGAGCTACCTTGGTGAGTCGATCAACGATCACCCAGATAGAATCATGACCAGCTTGGGTCCGGGGTAGTCCTGTGATGAAGTCCATTCCTATCTCTTCCCACTTCCATTCAGGGACCTTGAGGGGTTGAAGAAGTCCGGCAGGTCTCTGATGCTCTGCCTTGACTCGCCGACATGTATCGCACTTGGCCACATACTCAGCTATTTCTCTCTTCATGCTGACCCACCAATATTTCTCCTTTAGGTCTTGATACATCTTTGTACTCCCGGGATGGATGGAGTATAGAGTATCGTGGGCTTCTTGAAGGATGAGAGTCTTCAACTCAGGTAGGTCGGGTACGCATACTCGGTTTCCGAACCAAATGGTGCCATGTTCGTCCTCGGAGAATCCGGGGGCTTTACCCTTCCTCATGTTTTGCTGGATCTCCAGGATGTCTGGGTCTTCCTTCTGCTTCTCTCGGATCTGGTCTATTAAGACAGGCCGAGACTCCAAGGCAGCGAGGTACTCTCGAGTGGTGATCCCTAGGTTTAGCCTTTCCATCTCTTTATAAAGTAGAGGAGCCTGGTCTTGGATCATGATGGCATTGCAGTACCCTTTTCGACTAAGGGCGTCTGCCACCACGTTCGCTTTGCCCGGATGATAATGGATGCCCAAGTCGTAATCCTTGATCAGTTCCAACCATCTCCTTTGCCTGAGGTTCAGATCTGGTTGGGTGAATATGTACTTGAGGCTCTTGTGGTCGGTGAAGACCTCACACCGATTTCCCACAAGGTAATGTCTCCATATCTTCAAGGCATGAACCACGGCTGCTAGTTCCAGGTCGTGGGTTGGGTAGTTCAGCTCATGTGGTCTCAACTGCCGGGAGGCGTAGGATATCACCTTCCCTTCTTGCATTAAGACGCATCCCAATCCCTGACGAGAGGCATCACAGTAGACGTGGAAGTCTTTCTGGATGTCTAGCAGAGTCAGAATGGGAGCTGACACAAGCTTCTTCTTGAGGGTCTGGAAGCTTTCTTCACAGTCGGGGGTCCAATCAAACTTCACCTCTTTCTGCAGAAGTCTGGTCATAGGCTTGGCGATCTTGGAAAAAATTCTCGATGAACCGGCGGTAGTATCCGGCCAATCCGAGAAAACTCCGGATCTCGGTCACGGTCGTTGGCTGTAGCCAGTTGGTTACCGCTTCAACGGTGGTTGGGTCCACTGCTATTCCTCCGGCAGATATAACATGGCCGAGGAACTTCACCTCAGACGACCAAAATTCGCATTTGCTGTATTTGGCGTACAGTTGCTGCTCCCTTAGCTTTCCGAGGGTCAGACGGAGGTGAGTCTCGTGTTCTTCCTTGGTCTTGGAGTAAACGAGGATATCGTCGATGAATACCACGATGAACTTGTCCAAGAACTCCATGAATACGTTGTTCATCATGTTCATGAAAAAGGCCGGGGCATTCGTGAGTCCGAACGACATCACAGTGTACTCGTAGAGTCCATAGCGGGAGGTGAAGGCAGTCTTGGGTATATCTTCCTCCCTGATCCTCAACTGGTGATAACCTGACCTGAGGTCAACCTTGGAAAACACCGAGGATCCTTTCAGCTGATCGAACAGGTCGTCGATCCGAGGCAATGGGTATTTGTTCTTGATGGTTACGTCGTTCAAGGCTCTATAGTCCACGCACATCCTCTTGGTCTTGTCCTTCTTCATGGCAAATATAACCGGTGCACCCCAAGGTGAGGTACTCGGTCGGATGTAACCTTTCTGCTCTAGGTCTTCGATGTTGCTCTTGACTTCGGCTAGTTCATTGGCGGCCATTCGGTATGGGCGCTTGGAGATTGGAGTGGTCCCCGGGACAAGCTCGATTCTGAATTCGATGTCCCGCTTGGGAGGCATTCCGGGCAGATCTTCGGGGAAAACATCTGCAAACTCCTTGACTATTGGCACCTCTTCAAGAGCTATTGAGCGAAGGGATGCTCCGAGTGGTTTGCGACTGACCATCCGGAAAGTGACGGTTACGCCTTCAGGACTGGTCATCGTGACGGACTTGTTGGCACAGTCGATCACTCCCTTGTGCTTCATCAACCAGTCCATACCTAGAATAAGGTCGAGTCCGGTGCATTGGATGAGGACAGGCTCGGCCCGAAACAGCACTCCTTGGATGTCAAGTTGAACCTTAGGGCTGAAGAAGCGAGCTGAGGTCCTATTGCCGGGGGTGGCAATCACCATGGGAATGGGTAGAGGGAGCACGTCCAGATTGTTTGTTTTTGCAAAATCTTCCGAGACGAAAGAGTGGGTTGCTCCAGAGTCAAATAATATGACGGCCGGTACGGAATTCATAGTAAACGTACCGAGTACGACTTCAGGAGCCTCCTGAGCTTCCTCCGCGCTGATGTGGTTGACGCGGGCGCGAACCGCCTGGTGAGGTGCTGCGCCTTGGTTCTGCTTGGGGTGAGGACACTGGTGCGAATAGTGCCCCTCCTTGCGGCAGTTGAAGCAGACGACCGGCCTTCCTTGGCGATCCCTCAAGATCGGGGCCTTGGCGGCCAGTGCCGGCTGAGCGGCCGGAGCTGGTGGAGCGGGGCGAGGATGCCCGGCGTTGGATCCACCGGCTGCGTGAGGTGGCCTGTAGGCGGGCCGAGGATGGTAGGCGGGCGCTGGTGGCGGAGGGACGAAGCGGGGCCTCTGAGTGTTCGCCTGCTGGTGCTTGAAGGCGATCATCTTCCTCTTCTTGAGGTCCAGCTTGTTCTGCTCAGTCTCTTGGATGAGCGCTTTGTTGACCAGCCGCTGGAAGTCGGCGAAGTCGGCGGCGACGAGCTGGATGGACAGCTCATCCTTAAGTCCCCTGAGGAACTTGGCTTGGCGGAGGGCGTCGGTGCGCACTTCCTCCGGTGCGTAGCGAGCGAGGCGGTTGAACTCATGGAGGTATTCCATGACAGTTCGGTTGCCTTGCTGCAGGTCGCGGAACTCCTGCTGCTTCACCGCGATGACACCGGCGGGGACGTGGGCGGCACGAAAGGCGATGGTGAACTCCGCCCAAGTCACCATGTGGCCCTCTGGCTGGGACGCACGGTAGTTGTCCCACCATTCAGCGGCGGGACCCTGGAGCTGGTGAGTGGCAAAGGCCACCCGCTCCCGGTCGGTGCAGGGGAGGAGGTCGAGCTTCTTCTCGATGGTGCGAAGCCAATCTCCGGCCTCCATCGGGTTGGTTGTGCTCGAGAAGATGGGCGGGCGCACGTGCAAAAACTCGGAGAGTTGCGGAGCGGCCGCGGGTGCTGGTGCGCGAGGGGCTGGCTCCCCGTTCTGCAGACGGTCCAACTGAGCCTGTTGGTGCTGCATTTGGGTGAGGAGAGCGGTGATCAGATGGTTCTGATTCGCCATCATCTCCGCCAAGGTGGGGTGATTGGCGGAAGGCGACCCGGATTGGCGCGGGCCCGTTGCACCCCAGTTGGGTACCACGCCCTCAGGTGCATCTCGGCTTCCTCCTGCCCCGTTGTTGGAGCCGGTGTTCTGGTGGTCAGCCATCTTCTGAATATCCAAGGTGATAAAGCAAAAGATGACGAAACAATAATACAACCAAAAATACCATATAAAATTCAAGCACATAAGTATATAGAGTGGTATAAATGTTCATTACAATCACGCTCTTATTCTACCCACAACACACTCGTCGCGGGTAGCACCACATACAAAATAATTCTTTTTATCTATTCTCGCATCTCCTAACGCCTACTCGCCACCGGAGGCGGTCTCCGTGCTCTCGGAACCACGAGTGCGCGGCTCCAGAGGGATGGTGGGCTCGAGAAAATTCTCGATGATGGGGTCGGAGACGAGGCCGGGCGTGGTGTAGGGGCGCTGGTGGAAGGCCTGGCGGGAGAGGGTCGTGGCGGGATCCTCTTGGGACGAGGGAGGGGCTCACGGATAGGCTTCTTCTTCCTAGGAAGAAGAGGAACCATCTCAGCGATGTCCTTCTGCAGCTGCATGATCTTGCGCTGCAACTCGCCGTTCTGTTGGATCAGGTTCTTCGTTTCTTCACGAAGAAATGCAACCGCCTCATGATGCTCGTCGGCGTCGAGCACCGCCTCAGTGTGGAGATCATCCATGGCCTGCAGAAGACGCGACTGCCGGGCCATGACCGGATCACGCACGGAGTGAACTCCGAGGTAGATGCTACGGTGGGCTCCGGGAGTACGCTTCGGCACAAGCCGGAAGGATGAGTTCTGAAGACGATCGTCGTAGATCATCCTCAGCTCCATGAGGGCCTGGAGGGCGACTCGTTGGCACGCGACGTCGAAAGTCGGGCCTCCAAGTGCGGTGGTGTAGGGCGGCAGGTGTTCTCCGGAGCCATGGACGGTGAGGGAGACGTCGCAAGGCCCGGTGAACTCGTCGGGGTAGACTCCTTGAAATTCGGGTTCGAAGAGGAACCCGAGGAAGGTGAGCATCATGCGGAGCTCCCGGACGAAGCCCTCATAGTGGCGGTAGTAGCTGTGGACTTGGTAGACTGGCATCTACAAAACAGCAAGTTGAATAAAAGTGAGGAGAGGAACAAAGTTTATGAAGTAGATTTTTGAGAAATAATTTCCTATGGCTAATGGCTAGGCGGGTCTGTTTGGCTTCCTACAGTCGAGTCGGCTCTGATACCATCTTGTAGCGCCCCGATTTAAACAAATCGAGACATTATTGAATTTCCATAGAAAAACAATAATACAAGAGGTTCATCATGCGACAACGTACATACGATAAAATCCATGGTACGCAGACCATATTTATTACAACATTGTTTTAGTAAAAACAGTAATAAAGTAATTAAACAACGGCATGACGAACGCCTTCTTCAGGATCTTTCTTCTCGACTGGGTTGCTACTCCAGACCGTCTTCAAGATAAGCATCCTCTGTGGGGTCCAACGGGTATGAGTACAAAAAGTACTCAACAAGCCACCGCAAATGCAAATAATAATGCAGGATAATAAACAAGGAAGGATAAAGGCTAACAATGCGGAATAAAGCAGTTGCAGTTATGGCATTTAGTGTAATCATAATTTTAATCATGCGGAAAGTAAATATGAACATCATCAACATCAACTAACTCGAGGAGTACGTTTTACCTCCTCGCACAACGGTCCTTACATGTCAATCCATCATGCACATTCATATTCAAAGTAAACTAACTGGGGGATGTCACGCAACCCGCCCTTGACCGTGGGCTCGGCTTTTCGAAAAGATTTAAGACTCTGATCAGAGATGTACTACTGTACCCACAAGGCACGCACTCATCTCAACGAGATGACCCATTTCACGGGAACTCGTGCCAAAACCTCAATATGAGATGTTCCAAGCGATAACCACCCGCTCTAGGTTTCGCCGGCGCGCCGGGCCGCATCCCGGCTAACGTCGCACCCCCTTTTGCGCCACATTGGTACAAGTCACCCGCAGGTGCAACTTGACCCATCTCCAAATGGTGGCCTCGGTTTGGAACAACCCATACCTTAGTTAGGACTTACCCACTAGACTTGTGGTTAGTACGTAAGTGTATTGCAACGGATCCCTCAGACCGGTCCTTATAGTGCCCCGGGTGCGACTGACCAATGCCCTAGCTTGCACCCGGAACCCACCATGCATACACTCACAACCATGACTCATCACCAACAGAATTTCCAAAGATAAGAAGTAACGGGATCATATAATAGAACCATTTCACTACGACTCATTTTTATCCTATAGCGGCCGTGCCAATACATTGGACACTAGCTAATATCATTGATCATATGGTGACAAGGAGGTTAGGCGAGATAGCATGGCTTGGGTTGCACATCAAGGTCGGGGGATCCTAAATAAATATAATGTAAGGGTTCATTTGACTAATGCATATACATAACCTATGTGTTTTAGCGATAGTCAATTCAGACATGGGTTCAATATGCTCAAAAGAATGGTTTGGTGACTTGCCTTGTTCAGCAAAGGGAGAGGGAGGGACTTCCGGGAAGTATTCCGGCTCCTCGGCGGCGTCGTAGTCTTTTTAATAGAAAGATTAAAACAAAAGAGCATAACACTCAATCAACCATATAACATTACATTACAAGCATATAAGTTAAAGTTGGTTTGATTAAAAATAAATAAACTCAAAGGTTAAGGTTCTGAATTTTATAAATAATTTAAAAGGGATTAAAATGAAGGGTTGTCCTTTTTAGAAAACAATTGTTTAAATGTGATTATTGTCATATTAAATTCTCAAACAAGTGTGAAATGAAAAGTTCATGTCAATTTGGTGGTTTTCAGTGAATGGACAAAAAGGAAATTAATATAAATTTTTCTGAAGTTTAAATATTTTAATACATATTTTAATCCTAAAGGCTTTTGAATAATTATTTGAATAAACATGAGAATGTCAAAATAAACCTACTGTTTTTATTGCATAAATATGTAGAGAATAATTTTATGAATTTTCTAAAATTGGAATGGTAATTTTTAGAGTCCAAATGCATTAGATATGAATTTTACAAGTTTAAAAGCATTTCTGGAATTTATTTTCAAATTTTAAACCTCTCGGGTCCACGGTGAGCCAGGCCCACGGTGAACCCGCGCACTGTGCGCGTGCGCCGGGTCGATCTGGACCGTCGGATCTGGATCCGGTGGCCAGGCGCGAGGCGGGAGGGTTAAGTGACAACGGACGGCCAGGATTAAAACGCGCGAAGGGGTACCACGTGGACGCACGAGATCGCGCGTCGGGTTAAATGGAAATCAACGCGCGAGATTAAAACGTAACGCTTTGACCAGATCCGACGGTGCGGATTAGATCGCGTACGTGGGTTCACGCGCGTCGTCCGATCGCGATCATGCGGCCAGGATTAAATCCGGCACGACACGCGCTAAGGGGGTTATACCCCCCTTCGTCTCCGGCGACGGTGGGGTTCGGGTGCGGCGGCGACGGCGCCTACGAGGGGGCTAGGCCCTAGCTCTATGCGAAAACGGAAAGAGGAGGCCAAGGCGGTCACGAAGGTACCTTAGTTGGCGAAGGAGGACGGTTGACGGCGGCCGGCGGCGAGGGTAGACGCGAAGGGCTTCTCGGGTACTCGACGGCGGTGGGGATCCAGCGATCTCCTTGGCCAGCGAAGGTGTGGCCGAGGTGGGGGTGGTCCTTGCGGTTGCAGAGGTGCGGTCGACGAGGACGGAGGAGTACTCCGGCGATGGCGGTCGACGGCTGGAGAACAGGAGGCGGTGTGGCGCTAAAAGCCGGGTGGTGGGCGCTCTGTGTGTTCTCGCAAGGCGTAGGCGTGGGGGTGAAATGCGGGTGACCGGGGGTTTAAATAGGATCACCGGCGGGGGCAGGGGGGGCGTAATCGACGGTGGCCGGGGATAAATGTGCCTTGACGCCGGCGAGCTCGGGTTGACGTGGTTCAACGCACCTGGACGTGAATCGGGCGGGATTAATAGGGGGAAACGGCCGGCGCGGTGAGGGGAATTCAATGCACGCGTCGGATTAAAGGGAGGGGGCCGACGAGGGCGGATCCTAGGCGGAGTTAGGGTTTCGGCCGGCGAGGGGGGGGGATCCGGGGCGGATCTCGCGGGGACGAAGGTCCTGACAAGCGGGGGCCACGGGCCAGTGAGCGCGAGCGGGCGAGGGGCGACTGACGGGTGGGGCCGAGGTGTCGGGTTCGCGCGCGAGGGGAAAGGTTTCGGCGCCGACAGGTGGGGTCCATGTGTCAGTCTAAGGCGAGCGCGGTAACGGGCTGGGCCGGCCGGGAGAGAGAGAAGGGAGGGAGAGGAGCCCATTACTGTTCTA
This sequence comes from Zizania palustris, assembly GCA_019279435.1. NCBI lineage: Eukaryota > Viridiplantae > Streptophyta > Magnoliopsida > Poales > Poaceae > Zizania > Zizania palustris. The sequence continues at coordinate 56,282,415 of JAAALK010000287.1, read as the reverse complement.
TTACTTTTCTGAATAAAATAATTCCAGAAAATAGATTAAAAGATTAGGGCTACTTCCAAGGCTGGTAAAAATTTATAAAAATTCTCAAAATTATATTTTGGCCTTAGGATCATATACAAAAAGTTTCACCTCCTAATTTGGTCATCTACTCTATGTTGTAGTTCAAAAGGGTATAAAAGGGATTTAAAAGTATTTTCTGAAATAAAAATTCCCAGAAATTGAATTTAATAATATTTTTATTGGTTTGAAAATTTGGGGTGTCACACTCTGTCTCCCCGACTTCGCGACTAACTCGACCTAAAGGTTTGAGTAGAGTCCGAAGCCCGGTTCTTTGCTCCAAAAAAGGAGTTAAAAGAGGGAGCATTGCCGAAGCCTCTTGGTCATCCCTGCTTGGCGAAGCTCCGGAGCGTTCTCCTGAGGTCCTTGGAACTTTGGTAGATGGCCCCCCCTCAGTAGATTCACTTTCATCTGTTGATTCAGACGAAGTTGATCCTTGAGTAGGGAGAGGCTCTATGTGTCTTTTACCCCTTCCAGGCCCCTGTTGAGCGACCTCCGGGTGTGGCTCCGAAGTTGTCGAAGGCCTTTGAATTGTATCTTCGTGATGTACTTCTACAGAAGGGGGCTCTGCAAAAGCAAAGGTATTATACATTGTATAATTTTGCAGAAAATAATAAGAGAATTATGCGAAGTTTACCTTCGACATTCTGGGGGCGATCGAGCACCAGACTGCTCGGAGGATCAAAGGTGAGGTCTTCGTCTGAATCCACAGTTAAAACTTCAACTGCCGGAGTATCTCCGTGAGCAGTCCTCCTTTCATCCACAACTGAAGTTGTAGTAACTTCAACTTCATCTTCGCCCACAGGGGCTTCGATTTGCTCTTCTTCTTGAACATCCGGAGCTCTCACTTCTTCAATATTAGCCTGGGACTCCGGCATAACTGCAGTATCTTCAATGTGAATATCTTTTTGAGCTGCATCTTCATCAATCAACCTCACTAATAGTATACCTTCATCTTCTTTAGAACCGGAGATTGAGGTTCTTGAGCTCGAAGGCGCAGGATTCGAAGGTGCGAGATTTTTTGGCTTCCGAGCCACCTTCTTCACCGGAGTCTTTGCGGAGCTTGAAGTCCCCACTTCGGCTATCCTTTTCTTGGGTCCTTTCTCCGAAGGCACCCAATCCATCAGAGGGGGCGGAGTCATCTCCAACAATCCCCATACTCTGTTAAACCTCTCCCAACTCCCGACCAATTTAACTCTCCATTCTTTTTCAGTCGGAGTTGGGGCACCCAAAATCTTCTCCGAAGCCCTTATAATCTGCTCTAAAGTAATAGGGGCTGAAGAAGCTAAAAAAATAAATAATTCAAGTTAGTCTTTCTTCGAAGTAAATATGTATAATACATGTTGGTTTTGAAGTTACCTGCAGGGCTCGAAGTCAAGTTAATTTTGCGGAGACCGCCTTCCGAGTCATCCTCGAAGACGATAGGACAGTTGGCCATCAGCGGAGAAATTTGCAGGCCGAGGAATTCTTCGGCCAAGTCTCGCATACTTAACCTTCGGCTAATCTTTTGAAGCAGGTTAAGACGGGCTTCGAGCTGACCTTCATTGGGCTGCACTAAAGCTTCCTTCCGGAATTGAATTTCTTTGAGGGGCCCGGCCAGAGGACTGCTTACCCCAACTTCGGCATAGAACCATCTCAGAATCCAATCAGTATACCATCTTGCATTGATGGCCTTGGTAGGAAACTGAAGGGCATACTCATCTCGAAGCCTAAAGTTGATACTGCCGAAGGATACCACTACTTTTTCACCTCCGGGGCCTACGAAGGTCTTTGGTTGACATGTATCCCTATGTAATGCAGCGAAGATCTCTGCCCTTCCTTCGCACCCTTCGGCTCTCAAGGCCCATTCGAAGATAGCCAGTCTAGCTACCGCATTCGGAGATAATTGAGGGAGGGTTACATGGAACAGATCAAGTACCTCCGCCAGGAAGTCCACTGCAGGGAGGCCCAAGCCAGCTTCGAAGAAGGCTTCGAATACAACTACTTCTCCGGGTCTTGGCGATGGAATCATTTCTTTGCCTGGCTTCCGAATCATAACTCCATTACTGATTTTCCCTCCCGCTGCGATTGCCAGTGACTCTCTTTTGCAGGTAGAAGACCCCAACTGGAAAGATTGATCCAAATATTTTGTTGATGGTGGGCACAGACCTTGGTCATCGATGATTTGGGGATTTCTCCCTCCTGCCGCCATTGATGTCACCGCCGGTATCGAAGGTGCCGCCGCCAACGCTGCCGCCGCTGCTGCTGCAGCCGCCTGCTGCCGGGCCAAGGCCGACGGAGGTGCAGATCCCTTAGTCTTCACCATTGCAGTCGCCGGATTGCTTTGAGGAAATGGAGGCTAGGGCTCAAAGAACTCAAAGGGCTAAAAAGTTTTTGATTGCGAGAATGCGGTGAAAAGGTAACCGAGTAACTTCTAGGCCTTCTATTTATAGCCTAGACTTCACTTTTTTACCGTTAATCCATGTCGTTTCGCATTCCTGCCGTTACTTTTCCCCGAGATTAACGCTTACTACAGTTTCCGTTAGAAACAGAAACTTAACGGCTATTTTCTCTAAGTCTAAAAGACTTTCGAACTTCTTGAGTTGGTTCTAAGATAGTTCGAAAAGCAATTACCTTAAGACTGATTCGGAGTTTATATCTTCATGCATTTCGGAGATGAACTAAAAACCAATAACCCCTATGTTTGGTTATCTTTTCCTTCCGTATACTGCTCTCCTAACGTTACAGATCAAACGGAGAAGCGTATTCGAGGGGCTACTGTTGGGGGAAAATATCTCATCTTCGGGGTTATTGCCGAAGCAACATAAAGGCAGACAGCGGATTCGAAGGTTCCCAGACGATCATCTTCGAAGATACCCGGAACCAAGTTCGAAGTACGAAGATAGGCATTGGTTCGGAGTACATCTTCGAACTAAGGCTTTTCAAGATCTTTTCTGCCAGCTAAGATGGAAGACTTATCTTCTTTCTCATTAGATTAGTCTTTTACCATTTTAGTCCTATTAAGGGAACCGAATAGTTTCCACTATGTCGGTTGTAATAGAGGGGTAAATAGGTATTTTCCTTAATGTTTAGGCCTATAAATAGCCCCCATTTCACCCTGTAATAGGGACCGAATACAAGTTATTCAATACACACATTCGAACTATTCTAAGTTATTATCCTTTCGGAGGCTTAGAACAGTTCTCTTCGCAAACACTTCGTTTGTTAGTTTCTATTCTACAGAAACCTGTTAGCGTAAACTTTTACGCCAACAACCGTGAACCGGCGGCTGCGCGCGTGAGCCGGGCACGTGGTCGCGATCGGATCCAGATCCGATGACCACGATTTAATGAAGATCCGAGCATCCAGATTGGGCCGTACCGGTCAACAGAAGTCAACCTTGAATCTGGGCGCTCGGTTTCGCTTTTAATCTGTACCACACGTTCCTGATCAGACGGCTACCGCCCCATCCGGCATGGCACGCAGTGAAGGGTAACTACTCCCCTTCTTCCCCGACTCCGGTAGAGCTCCGGCGAGGGATTCCCGGCGACGGCGAGGTCCTAGGGCACGACTGAGGCTAAAATGGACAGAGGGACATTAGGGGAGCCTAGGCTTACCGGCGATGAGGACGTCGAGATAGTGGCGGCGATCGGCGGCGAGAAGAGGCGGGAGAAGACTTCGGGTCTGGCATTGGTGAGGCGCTTCGATGGTGGTCGGACCGGACGGAGGTGGGGCCGGGGACGGGGAGGTGACGGGGGTCACAGTGGTGGCGGTGGTTAGGGCGTCGGTGGCGTGGAACACCGGCGATGGGCTACCGGAGGGGAAACAGGGGAAACCCTAGAAAGGGGGGTGGCGGCCGTCGGGATTGCGATGACTAGGCTCTAGCGGTGTGCTCGGGTTGCGGCGAGGGTGGGAGGCCTTTTATAGGGCTCGTCGGCGTGGTTATGGCATGGAAAACGAAGGAAACCCGAAGGGATTCCTTGAGTTCTTCGGTCAGCTTCCATGAGCTCAGATCCTCTTCCATTCGGGTGAAAACGCGTCGGTAAGGTATGGAAGGCGATCGTCGGGGCACGGCAAGTCTTGGCGGGGCTCAATTCGGCAATTGGCAGCTGGCGGTGGCGAGTATGGCAGGGGGGCGCCGAGAAAGGAAGGAGATCCCCCCTTCCGCGCGGGGAAGATGGATATGACAGGTGGGCTCCACCTGTCATAGACCGAACAAAAACAATAGTGCCGACAGGTGGGCCCTAGAGGTCAGCGGCCGAAGGGCGCGTATGTGCGACTGACAAGCGGGGCCGGTTGGGGCGCGACCTGGAGAGAGGAAAGGGGGCGGCTGTCTAGCGGGCCCGGTTGGACAGAGGCTGAAGGCGCGCGAGAGGGACTGACGGGTGGGCCATGATGGCAGCGACCGAAGGTGGCTGACAGCTCGGTCCAGGTGGTGCGTGGGCGTGGGGAGGAGAGATGAAGCGCTGACATGTGGGTCCCATGCATCGGTGACTCAGGCGGTGGGCTGGGCTGGGCTAAGGCAGAAAGGAGGGAGGCGGCCCACTAACAATTTAAATCCTTTTTCGATTTAAATTAATTCCAGAAATCCATATGTTCTTATAAAGCTCGAAATACTGTTTCTAAAATTTTGTAAAAATTCTCAAAAATATTTCTTGGTCTCTAGTTTATCCCATAAAATTTTCAAGTCCAAATTTTGAATATTTATCTCTGTTTGGCTTTAATAGGGCTCTTTTAGGAGTTTTCTTTAATAATAAAATTTAGAAATTTCTTTATTAATATATTTCTTTTATTTTATTTTATTTTAAATTTTGGGGCTGTTACAATCCTATCCCCCTTACAGAGAATCTCGTCCTCGAGATTCGAAGCGAACCTCGGGAAACTTAAGGGGCGGGGTTCTACTGGTGCTCCAGATTAGGAGAAGGGGTTACATCAGAAATAGACAAAATGTCCTCCAGATCTGGGTTGGTTGAGATCATAATGGGAATGTCTTCGGTCGTACCTTGGTCTTCTTGGGCGGAGATGTGGTGAACTTGAGCACGTCCCATTGGGTTTGGAACGAAAGAAGGGGCCTGATTGGGGTAGGGGCATCTGTTGGAGAAGTGGCCTTCTTGGCGACAGTTGAAGCACACTATTGGTTTGCCGTGCCTGTCCCTCTTGTATCCGGTAGCTTGCACAGGTGCTCTTCCGGCTGGTGGTGCTTGGGGTAGAATGCCAGGGGTTGGCCCTCCCAGGGTGGTCCGTGGCTCGACCGGGGTTGGGGCTTGAGGTGATATCACTTGGCGTGGCTTCTGCACCATCACTTGCTGCTGGCGGTAGGCGATCATCCTTCGCTTCTTCAGGTCCACCTTGTTTTTTTCGGTTTCCTGAATGATGGCTTTGTTCACCAATTTCTGAAAATTGGCGAAATCCCCGGAGACCAACTGAAGGGAGAGCTCGTCTTTTAGTCCCCGAAGAAACTTATTTTGGCGAGCGGCGTCTGTGCGTACTTCTTCCGGTGCATAACGGGCCAACCGGTTGAATTCATGCAGGTACTCCATAACGGTCCTGCTTCCTTGATGCAGGTCCCGGAATTCCTGCTGCTTTTGGGCTACCACGCCATCCGGAATGTGGGCGGCCCGGAAAGCAGTGGTGAACTCGGCCCATGAAATTTCGTGGCCCTCGGGCTGAGTCTCTCGAAAATTGTCCCACCATTCCGCGGCGGGTCCTTGGAGCTGGTGAGCGGTGAATGCCACTCGCTCCGGCTCAGAACATAGCAGAAGGTCTAGCTTCTTGCCGATGGTCCTCAGCCAGTCTCCTGCCTCCATTGGATTGGTGGTGCTAGAAAAAGTTGGGGGCCGGACACGCAGAAACTCTGAGAGTTGAGAGACTGGTGCCGAAGCATGAACGGCAGGGCGGAGAGGAGGCTCGGGCTGATGTTGATGGAGACGAAACAACTATGCCTTCTGCTCTTGCATCTGGCTTTGTTGTTGTTGCATCTGAGCAAGCAGAGAGGTAATCAGCTGGCTTTGGTTTGCCAACACCTCTGCTAGTGTGGGGTGGTTGGCAATGGGGGCCTGCCGTTGGCTAGTTGCTCCCCACTGAGGCAAGTTGCCCGAGGTGTTTCCATCGCGTGGGGCTTTAGATCCTTGGTCGTTGGCCATCCTGAAGATGAAGGGTTCAGAAAGAAGGTGCCAAAATTTTAAGGGGAACTGATTTAATTGCTCAAAATGAATATTAGGCCTATATGCTTACATCTTTTATTTTGATCTCTTATTTAAAGTTTACACTCATGTCTTATATTCTGACATGAGCGGCACTACAAATAGAACAAACAAAAGAACCAAACAACCGTAATCTACGTCTAAGGAAGCTCTGGGGACGACTTGATAACGGGCTCGATGGAGGTGGTCAGTGCAGGGGTGGTGGAGCTAGAGGGTCCGGCGGGAGGTGCACTGCAGGAAATCCTCTTGGGCTTCACTGTGGGAAACCGAAGCGATTTCCGCTTGCGAGGCGGAAGAGGGGCGACCTCCTTGAGATCCTTCTTCAGTTCCTTGAGCTGCTGGCGGAGCTGTGCGGTGACGATGGTGCCCTGGCGTAGAAGCTCGTTCTGGCGCCTCAACTCCTCCAACTCGGTGCGCAAGTGATGGTTCTGCTGAACCTGGCGACGAAGGTTGGCGTTCTCGTGGTTCAGGTTCTCCGAAGAATGGCGGTAGTAGTCGATGGTGTCGTGCTGGCTATCTGCGTCAAGGATGGCCTCCATGTGGAGATTGTCCATAGCCTCCAGGAGTCTCATGGTGCGGGCGATGGCGGAGTTGTTCTGAGGGAGGGAGCTGACGTACATGCTGCGGTGACTCCCTGGTGTGCGCATGGGCATGAAGCGGTAGATGGTGTCGCGGAGGTGGCAGTCGTAGACCAGTCGAAGCTCGGCGAGGGCCTGAAGAGCGGCGCGCTGGCTGGCCACCACGAAGGAAGGTCCTCCGACTCCATGGGTGTAGAAGGGTGGCTGCGTGGAAGAGGGGCGGATAACAACCGTGACTTCGCAGTAGCTCTCGCTCGCATCGGGAAAGATCCCGTGGAACGCGGGCTCATGGGGAAATCCCAAGAAGTCGACGAGCACGCGAAGCTTGCGGATGAATCCGGCCTCATCACGAAGAGTCCCGCTCATGGTATGGACCGACATCTACAAAAGAGAAAGCTTTTTGTGAAAATCTCGGAAGATGAGAAGTTAAGTAATTTTTGTAAGAAATTATGGTTAATATAAATCCTAAGGTCAGGTCTGTTTGGCTTCCTACAGTCAAGTCGGCTCTGATACCATCTTGTCGCGCCCCGATTTAATAAATCAGGACTTTATTGAAATTCCATAGAAAATCAATAAAACAAGACGTTCATCATGCGACCACGTACAATACGGGCAATCATTCACGGTTCGTAGACCGCATTAATACAAAAGTGAATAAAGATGAAGAGAAACTAATAAAATAAGGGTCCTAGATGAACGCCTCCTTCCAGTCTCGCCTTGACTGGGTCTCTACTCCAGACCTGCATCCTCCTCGTAGTAGACGGGCTCTGATGGTGTAAGTCAACGGGGTGAGTACAGGGGTACTCAGCAAGCCACCGAATGCAAATATAATGCAAGGTAATGACAAGGGAGATAGTGGCTAATTTTGCGGAAGCGAGTAATTTGTAAAGCAATTTAATGTGAACAATTTATTAGTACTGAAACGTAAACATGTGTATGCATCATCATCTTCTAACTCGAGGGGTACAGTCAGCCCCACCTCGCTCAACAGTCCTTACATGCCATGAATACTCAACCATTCAAACAATAGAAACTAACTGCGAGTAGTCACACAACCCGCCCTTGATTGTGGGCTCGGCTTTTCGAAAAGATTTATAACTCTGATCAGAGGTGTACTATTGTACCCACAAGGCACTCATTTCCCGCACACCGCAGTGTGTTAAATGACTCCTGTCACGAGAAGCTCGTGCCAAAACCTTCAGCATGGAATGCACCAATTCGATAACACCCTCTTATAGGTTTCGTAAGGTTTCCCTGTCTCTTCGGGCCACGCCTTACCCCCCCTTGAGCCATGTCGGTACAAGTCACCCGTAGGCTTGCCCCTTGTACCCCTCCACTATGGTGTTCCGCGTAGGTACGATCCATACCTCTAGTTAGGACTTACCCACTAGACTTGTGGTTAGTACGGAAGTGCTTTGCAACGGATCCCGCAGACCGGTCCTTATAGTGCCCCGGGTGCGACAAACCAATGCCCGAGCTTGCACCCGGAACCCACCATACTTATAACTTAGCCAACTCCAACAGAGTACAGAGACGAGAATAACGGGGAAATTCATATACAGAATCCAGCTATCTACGACTCATTCTTTTTATCCTATAGCAGTTGTGCCGGTACATTGGGCACTAGCTAATATTTTTATAGTAGAGTGACAAGGAGTTAAGGCTCAATAAGCATGGCTTGGGTTTACACACAAGGACGAGGATCTAATAAATATAAGTGTAAGGTTTGATATCTGACTAATGCAATATTACCCTATGAGTTATAGCGATAATTTATTAAAACATGGGCTCAATAATGATCAACTGTTTCCACAGGGGTGGTCGACGACTTACCTTGCTCAGCAAAGGGTGAAGGTGGAACTTCGGGATAGAATTCCGGCTCTTCGATGGCGTAGTAGTCTTCTCGATACGGAAAAGTAAATAAAACATTCAATAAACAATCCAAAACAAATCAATCATACTAACATACATGTTTTTGTTGGATTAAGTAAAGGAGAAAGAGTTTTAGAGTTTAGGGAATTGTGACTTAAATATTTAGGATTGATTTCTAATGAGAGTGCTGAATTTTATGACTTGATGTAATTATTTTTCCGAGGGGTTTTTATTTTCTCTTTTTAGAGATGAACTAAAAAGGTATATAATAACATTATTATTGTAGTAAAACTAGTGAACTCAAGTTGTTAGGTTTTCTGAAGTTATTTTATAAGTTGTCATGACATTTTTATAAAGTGTTTAACTTTCATTATATGAATTTCTTAATTATCCTACAAGGGCTTTTGCATTATTGGGTTAATAGATTAAAGTGGGCAAAGTGAACATGCTATGTTTGTTGCATTAAAACAGTGGAATAAGTTCATTAAGTCCTCTGAATTTATTGTATAAGTTTTCATGATATTTTTGTAAAGTGTTGCATTTTTATTATATGAGTTAATCATTTATCTTAAAGGGCCTTGGAAATGTTATTTACTAAAATGAAATGGGCAAAATGAATCATTATATTTTTTATTGGCTTATAAACAGTGTAATGGAGTCATTATGTCTTCTTAAATTAATTTATAAATTTCTAAGGGTTTTTCTGAATTATTTGATTGAAATAATAATTAAATCCTAAAGGGGTCTTTTCTTTATTATTTATTAAGATTATTATGTGCCAAAATAAACATATTGTTTTTATTGCATAAAAGTGTAGAGGATAAAAAGACAAATTTTCCAGAATTGATATGGTGAAATTTGCAGTTAATTTGAGCAAGATATGAATTTTTGAAGTTTAAACTGATTTTCTGGATTTTATTTTAAATGGGAAAACAGTCTTTGGTCCACGGTGAACTGGGTTCACCGTGAACCGGCAGTGCGCCCGTGAGCCAGGCACGTGGTCGCGGTCGGATCCAGATCCGACAGCCACGATTTAATGAAGATCCGAGCGTCCGATTGGGCCATACCGGTCAACAGAAGTCAACCGTGAATCTGGGCGCTCGGTTTCGCTTTTAATCTGTACCGCACGTTCCTGATCGGATGTCTACCCCCCCATCCGGCATGGCACGCATTGAAGGGTAACTACTCCCCTTCTTCCCCGACTCCGGTATAGCTCCGGCGAGGGATTCCCGTCGACGGCAAGGTCCTAGGGCACGACTGAGGCTAAAAATGGACAGAGGGACATTAGGGGAGCCTAGGCTTACCGGCGATGAGGACGTCGAGATAGTGGCGGCGATCGGCAGCGAGAAGAGGCGGGAGAAGCCTTCGGGTCTAGCATTGGCGAGGCGCTCCGATGGTGGTCGAACCGGACGGAGGTGGGGCCGGGGACGGGGAGGTGACGGGGGTCACAGTGGTGGCGGTGGTGTAGGATCGATGTACCGACTAGAGGGGGGGTGAATAGGCGGTTTTTAAAACTAAATCAATTTTAGCTAAACAAAAATCAAGGACCTAAGACAATGGTAGCAAACCGCTAGAACAAGTATATAACTCTAGAAAAGTAAGCTAGCACAAATTAACTTGCTCAAAGATAAAAGGGACAAGAGACAACCGAATTTTATCCCGAGGTTCGGAAATTTGCCAATTTCCTACGTCCTCGTTGAGGCGAGTTTCACTTGACTGCTCTCTTCACCAAGCCTCGGATTTCTCAAAGAGAAATTAGCTTGGAGATGAGCCAGCACCGGAAGTGCAACTCTCGGGCCTCGATCACTAGTGGTAGCTCTTCTCCACTTCGGATAGGCGAGCTCCAACCTTCACAACCTCCCGGGTCTCCTCCACAACCTTCTAGGAGAGATCACCGGTTTCTTCTCCAAGCCGTCTAGGAGATGGCAATCTCCAAGAGTAACAAGCTGCAATCAAAGCTAGGAGAAGAGGATCAAGTGCCAAAATGCCAATGCAATGCAATTTACTCAATCACTTGATCACCCCTTTTTCTTCCCAACCTCACTAGTGCTTAAATTAGTGCTCAATGGTGGGAGAGACTCTCTTATGCTCAAGAATGCTCAAATGAATGCCAAAAGTCTAGCAAAGGAGCTGTAGCAAGGGTTTATATAGCCACACACTCAAAAACTAGCCGTTACACGAGTTAGGTGGCTCTCTGCGCACTGTCGGTCTGACCGCCCATCCTGGGCCGGTCTGACCGACCTCAACTGCAACGGCTAGAAAACTAGCCGTTTACTGATGTGACAGGACGCCTCGGTCTGACCGGCCATGCTGGCCCGGTCGGACCGGCCCTACCCGGTCTGACCGGCCATCGGCTCGGTCGGACCGATAGTGCTCCCGTCGGCTCTGTAAACCAGCAGTTTTCTGCCCTGCGAAACCCGGTCAGACCGGCCCCCTAACCGGTCGGACCGCCCAACTCCAGCCGGTCTGACCGGACCCACATGGTCGGTCAGACCGCCAGGGTCAGACAACTCCAACAAATGTTTTTCAAGGAATTTGCCAAAGAGTAACTTTTGCAACAATCACACATGATCAAAAGATACTATATGCAATGCAAATTGGCACTTGAAAATCAACTCATAACCAAGATGCAACCCCTCTTTATAGTACGGCAAAAAAACAGAAATTAAACCTATCCTAATTGATCGCTCCAAACACCTCGATCAATTTCTAGATTCCTTCAAACCTTTTGCCGTAGCCTTTAAATGTCCAGATCTTCGGGTTTTCCATCTTGTGCTCCATTTGCGCGGGACCTACTCATTTCCTTCACACTTAAGAAAAAATATTAGTCCACAAAACACATGTTTATCATTAATTACCAAAACTCACATAGGGCCTAGATCTTCAGGTGGTTAGGGCGTCGGTGGCGTGGAACGCCGGCGATGGGCTACCGGAGGGGAAACAGGGGAAAACCCTAGAAAGGGGGTGGCGGCCGTCGGGATTGCGATGACTAGGCTCTAGCGGTGTGGTCGGGTTGCGGCGATGGTGGGAGGCCTTTTATAGGGCTCGGCGGCATGGTTATGGCATGGAAAACGAAGGAAACCCGAAGGGATTCCTTGAGTTCTCCGGTCAGCTTCCATGAGCTCGGATCCTCTTCCATTCGGGTGAAAACGCGTCGGTAAGGTATGGAAGGCGATCGTCGGGGCACGGCAAGTCTTGGCTGGGCTCAATTCGGCAATTGGCAGCTGGCGGCGGCGAGTATGGCAGGGGGAGGGGCGCCGGGAAAGGAAGGAGATCCCCCCTTCCGCGCGGGGAAGATGGATATGACAGGTGGGCTCCACCTGTCATAGACCGAACAAAAACAATAGTGCCGACAGGTGGGCCCTAGAGGTCAGCGGCCGAAGGGCGCGTATGTTGGACTGACAAGCGGGGCCGGTTGGGGCGCGACCTGGAGAGAGGAAAGGGGGCGGCTGTCTAGCGGGCCCGGTTGGACAGAGGCTGAAGGCGCGCGAGAGGGACTGACGGGTGGGCCATGATGGCAGCGACCGAAGGTGGCTGACAGCTGGGTCCAGGCGGTGCGTGGGCGTGGGGAGGAGAGATGAAGCGCCGACATGTGGGTCCCATGCATCGGTGACTCAGGCGGTTGGCTGGGTTGGGCTAAGGCAGAAAGGAGGGAGGCGGCCCACTAACAATTTAAATCCTTTTTCGATTTAAATTAATTCCAGAAATCCATATATTCTTAGAAAGGAGGGAGGCGGCCCACTAACAACCCGGAACCCACCATGCATACACTCACAACCAAAACTCTATCACCAACAGAATTCCAAAGATAAGGATAGCGGGGATCATATAGTAGAACCAAGTTGCTACGACTCATTTTTAATCCTATAGCAATCGTGTCGATACATTGGACACTAGCTAATAATACTAATCATATGGTGACAAGGAGTTTAGGCTAGATAGCACGGCTTGGGTTGCACATCAAGGTCGGGGGATCCTAAATAAATATATTGTAAGAGTTCTATTTGACTAATGCATGTATATCCTATGTGTTTTAGCGATAGTTTAATAAGACATGGGTTCAATATGCTCAAAAGTGTTGTTTGGTGACTTGCCTTGTTCAACAAAAGGCGATGGGGGAACTTCCGGGTAATATTCCAGCTCCTCGGCGGCGACGTAGTCTTTTTAACATGAATAATAAACACAACACTCAATAAACAATATAAAAATCACACAACAAGAATAAAGGTTTTTTTTTAGGTTAACTTAAGGAAAATAAATGTGTTAAGTTTCTGAAATTCATGTTATGGATATTTTAAAATGAACTATAATGAGATATTGCCCTTTATAAAAGGGATTTTAATTGTGAAATAATCTCATTTTAAGTTTTCTAACTAATTTAATAGAAGAGGTTCATAGAAAACTTAGTGGTTTCATTATATTAATAGGAAATGAATAAATATAAATTTTACTGAAATTTAAATAATACAATTTGTAATTTAACCTAAGGGCATTTGAATACTTTAATAAATAAGAATGCAATATTCAAAGTAAACATACTGTTTTTGTTGTACTAACGTGTAGATAATAAAATTACAAATTTTCTGGAATTGAAATGATAATTTTTGGAGTTTAAATGCGCCAGATATGAATTTTAGAAGTTTAAAATCATTTCGGGAATTTAAATTAAATCCCAAAACAGTCTCGGGTCCACGGTGAGCCAGGCTCACGGTGAACCCGCGCACTGTGCGCGTGGTCCGGCCCAATCTGGACCGTTGGATCCAGATCCAACGCGCGAGGGCGAGGCAGGGCGTTAAGTTGCGATCAACGGCCCACAACTCTCGATACCTCTTTGACCAGATGAACGCGCGAGATTAAACGGCGTAAAGGTCCTAATCTATGTCATCGGATCGAGATCGTGCGGCCAGGATCGAATCCGGCACGGCACGTGTCGGGAGGGGTAAAGTACCCATCTTCCCCGACTCCGGCGACGCGACGACGAGGGCTATTCGGCCTAACTAGGGCTAAAAACGTAAAGAGGGAATTAAGGGGAACACGAGGGTACCCTTGCGATGGTCCGAGGTCGACGGGGTGTGGCCGGCGATGAGAGGAGGCGGCAAAGTCATTCGGGTCCTTGTCGGCGACGGCGATCCAGCGAGGTTCGTCGACGGCGGAGGGGTGGCCGAGGTCGAGGAGGTTCTGCCGGTCACGGAGATGTGGTCGGCGAGGACGGAGAGGGAATCTGGTGACGGCGAGCGGTGACTGGAGTGCGGGCGGCGGTGTTGCTCTAAAAACCGAATTGTGAGTGTTCTGTTTGTTCTCAAAGCGAATTAACGTGGGGGTTGAGCGCGGCGGTGATCAGGGGTTTATATAGGGGTACCGGTGGGGGCAGGGAGGGCACAATCGGGGGAGGTCGTGAGTAAACGCCGGCGAGGCGGTTTCACTGCATGCGAGCGACAGCGGGATGATGACGCGTGAAATTAAGAGGGGAAACAGTCGGCGCGATGTGGGGGATTCAATGCCAGTGATAAATGGAGGGGAGGGGGCCGGTGACGAGCGAATCGCGGAGGCTTTGATTCGGCCAGCAAGGTTTAGGGGCGACGGCGCAAGGTGGACGACGGTCCTGACAGGGGGGGCCACAGGCCAGCGGGCGCGAGCAAACGGGTGGCGACTGACGGGTGGGGTCAGGCGGTCAGGCGCGCGCGCGAGGAGAGATGGGCTCACTGACAAGCGGGGTCCACGGGTCAGCTGGGGTGCATGGGGAGAAGTGGGCTGGGCCGGTCGGGAGAGAGAGAAAAGGAGGGGGAGGGCCCATTACTGTTTAAAGGCTTTTCTAAATAAAAACAATTACAGAAAATGGATTAAAATATTTGGGCTACTTCCAAGGTTGATAAAAATTTGCAAAAACTCTCAAAAATATATCTTGGCCTTGGGATCATAAACAAAATTTTCTAGCCCCTGGTTTGGTCATTTCATTTAGGTTCTAGTTCAAAAAGTTTAAGGAGGGAATTAAAGGTATTTCCAAAATAAATAATTCCTGGAAAATAGATTAAATGATATTTTTATTTCCTTGAAAATTTGGGGTGTTACACAATCTTTGTAGGATGCATTCTTAGCGTTCTTGTTGATCGTCTATGCGAGGTGTATATGCACATGACAGACGCGAAGGAGCTATGAGATGCACTGAATGCCAAATTCAGTGCTACTGATGCTAGCAATGACCTGTATGTCATGAAGCAATTTCATGATTACAGGATGGTTAATAACCGTTCTGTAGTGGATCAAGCTCATGAATTACAGGCCATTGCGAAGGAACTCGAACTCCTAAAGTGTGCCTTACCCAACACGTTTGTGGCTTCTTGCATTATTGCAAAATTACCTTCTTCATGGAGGAGTTTCGGTACTGCACTCAAACACAAGAGATAGGAATTCTCTGTTAAGAGTTTGATAAGGTCTCTTGATGTTGAGGAAAAAGCCTGGAAAAAGGACGCTGTGGCAAAAGGTGAGGGGCAATCGAGCGCCAACGTGGTGCATCAACCCTTAGGCAAGAACAAAGGGAAATTCAAAGTCAAACAAACTACCAACTACAAGAAGAAGAAGAAGAGTAACACTGATGCGAAGCCTTGCTTTGTTTGTGGAGAAGTTGGCCATTGGGCCAAGAAGTGTCCATATCGCAAAGGGATGAAAGCTCTTGCAGGACAGACTTCAAAGTCTGTCAATGTGACCATTGACAATACTGAAGATGGGAACGGGTATGGTAATTTTCCTACTGTTCTTTCAGTTGATCAGTATATCAATTGGTGGATTGATATAGGGGCTAATGTACATGTCTGTGCTGATATCTATTTGTTCTTTTCTTACCAGGCCACTCGGGATTCTTCTGTCCTAATGGGGATGGGTCTCATGCTTCTGTTCATGGTGTTGGCATGGTAGATCTGAAGTTTACTTCAGGAAAGATCGTGCAGCTGAAGAACGTGCAACATGTCCCTTCTATCAACAAGAATCTAGTTAGTGGCTTCCATCTATGTAGAGATGGGTTTAAATTGATGTTTGAGTCTAATAAAGTAGTCATGTCAAAATATGGACTATTTATTGGTAAAGGCTATGAATGTGGTGGCTTGTTTCGCTTTTCCCTTTCTGATTTCTGCAATAAATATGTGAATCATATTTGTGGCAATGTTAGTGATGATGTCAATGTTTGGCACTCACGTTTATGTCATATAAATTTTGGTTTGATGTCTCGGCTTTCTAGTATGAACTTAATTCCAAACATTTCCATTGTTAAAGGTTCTAAGTGCCATGGTTGTGTGCAGTCAAAGCAACCTCATAAGCCTCACAGGGCAGCCAAGGAAAGAAACTTGGCACCACTAGAACTCGTACATTCAGATCTTTGTGAAATGAATGGCGTGTTGACAAAGGGTGGAAAACGATACTTAATGACGCTAATTGATGATGCGACTAGATTTTGCTATGTTTATCTATTAAAAACGAAAGATGAGGCTCTTGACTATTTTAAAATTTATAAGGCAGAAGCTGAAAATCAACTAGAGAGAAAGATCAAAAGACTTAGGTCGGATCGTGGTGGAGAGTATTTTTTAAATGAGTTTGACTTATTCTGTGAGGAACATGGAATTATACATGAGAGAACAACTCCCTATTCACCCGAATCAAACGAGATTGCCGAAAGAAAGAACCGCACCTTGATTGACTTGGTTAATGCCATGTTAGACACTGCAGGATTATCTGAGGCATGGTGGGGGGAGGCGTTACTGACCTCTTGTCATGTATTATATAGAGTTCCTAACAAGAATAAGGATAAAACCCCATACGAGATGTGGGTTAGAAGAAAACCATCAGTTTCTTACTTGCGCACACGGGGTTGCTTGACGAAAGTCAATGTACCAATAACTAAAAAGCACAAGCTTGGACCTAAAACTGTGGATTGGGTCTTTCTAGGATATGCTCATCGCAGCATTGCCTATAGATTTTTAGTAGTAAAATCTGAGGTACCAGACATGCATGTTGGTACAATTATAGAGTCTCGAGATGCAACATTTTTTGATAGCATATTTCCAATGAAAGATACTCATAGAACTTCTAGTCAAACCCATGAGACAATTCCCAATTCAATCACACCACCTGAATTTTCTGAACAAACACATGAAACTATCCCTAAGGAGGATGACAGTGAAGCTCCTAGGAGGAGCAATAGATGAAGGATAAGTAAATCCTTTGGTGATGATTTCACTGTGTACCTTGTGGATGACACTCCCATGTCTGTGTCAGAAGCATATGCATCTCCTGATGCAGACTACTGGAAAAAGGTTGTCCGTAGCGAGATGGATTCCATTATTGCTAATAGGACTTAGGAGGTGACAGAATGACCTTATGGTTGCAAACCTATAGGGTGCAAGTGGGTGTTCAAAAAGAAGCTTAGGCCTGATGGTACTATTGAAAAGTATAAGGCTCGAATTGTAGCCAAGGGTTATACCCAGAAAGAAGGCAAAGATTTCTTTGACACTTACTCACATGTTGCTCGATTGACCACTATTCGAGTACAACTTTCTTTGGCTGCCTCACATGGTCTTCTCGTTCATTAGATGGATGTTAAGACAACTTTTCTTAATGGAGAGCTAGATGAGGAAATTTATATGGAACAGCCTGATGGGTTTGTAGTAAAAGGTCAAGAAGGCATGGTGTGTAAGCTATTAAAATCTTTGTATGGTCTGAAACAAGCTCCTAAGCAATGGCATGAGAAGTTTGATAAAACTTTAACATCTGCGGGCTTTGTAGTCAATGAGGCTGATAAATGTGTATACTATCGCTATGGTGGGGGTGAGGGAGTTGTTTTGTGCCTATATGTCGATGATATACTGATCTTTGGGACAAATATTAATATGATAAATGAGATCAAAACTTTCTTGTCTCAAAATATTGATATGAAGGATTTGGGAGTGGCTGATGTAATTCTGAACATCAAGCTAATAAGGGATGAGAATGAGATTACACTTTTGCAGTCTCATTATGTGGAAACGGTCTTAAGCCGCTTTGGCTACATGGATAATAAGCCTTCTCCAACACCTTATGATCCTAGTTTGTTACTTCGAAAGAATAAGAGAGTTGCTAGGAATCAATTGGAATACTCCCAGATCATTGGATCACACATGTACCTAGCTAGTGCTACTAGGCCTGACATCTCTTTTGCTGTTTGCAAATTGAGCCGATTTACTTCTAATCTAGGAGATGATCATTGGCGTGCGCTTGAGAGAGTCATGCGCTATCTGAGAGGTACTATGAGTTTTGGACTTCACTATTCTGGGTACCCTTCGGTACTAGAGGGTTATAGTGATTCAAACTGGATCTTTGATATTGATGAGATCAAAGCCACGAGTGCATATGTATTCACTCTTGGAGGTGCAGCTGTTTCATGGAGGTCTTGCAAACAGACCATATTGACGAGGTCAACCATGGAAGCAGAGCTCACGGCACTAGACATAGCCACCGTTGAAGTAGAATGGCTGCATGATCTATTGATGGATTTACCAGTGGTTGAAAAACTAGTGCCAGCTATCCTTATGAACTGTGACAATCAAACGGTCATTGTCAAGGTGAATAGTTCTAAGGATAACATGAAATCGTCTAGACATGTAAAGAGACGATTGAAATCTATCAGGAAGTTGAGAAACTCTGGAGTTATAACATTGGATTATATCCAAACATCTAAAAACCTGGCAGATCCCTTTACAAAGGGATTATCATGAAATGTGATAGACAATGCATCGAAGGAGATGGGTATGAGACCAATGTGAGTTATACTATGGTAGTAACCCAACTTATGTGATTGACGATCCCGTGAATTAGGACCTGGGAAGAACAACCCATCAGTTAACTGAAGAGAGTAATTTTAACCCACTATAAGTGAAGATGCAATACTCTCAAAAACTGCTAGGAAGGTTGACGACTGTCTTAATATGTTCTGTTGGCTATATTAGTGAAGATACTATCCTATAGAGTATTTTTGAAAGAACACACCTATATGAGCTCGATTGTTAGTCGCAGTCTATGGAGACTTGGGCAGTCTCCTAGTAAGCTCATGAAGAGACCAAGGAGTATGACTTATATGCTCTACCCGAGGGGTAGGCTACTGGTAGCTTAATATCAGTTAAGACTTTAAGTAAAACTTACTTGCATAAAACTTGCAATTCAAGGCATAGTCCATTGTTCAAGTTGTAAGTCAGTGTAGCTTAAAGCTCTAGATGGATATTCAACCTTAACCGGTCTCCATCAAAACATTGGTATATAAACAACACAAAAGAATCAGGCAAATCTCTGTGGGACTTTGAGCTATGGTGGGGGATTGTTGAATAAATGGGCTTGGCCCAAGTTTATTTGAAGAATAATTCCTAGAAAAATCTCAAAGGCCTACCATGTAGAGGGAGCATGTGAATCTTTAGTCCCACCTTGCTAGTTCTAGGAGAGGGAGACCACTTTATAAGGGATGGTGCTCTCCTTGCAACTAGACCCATGTGGGTGAGAGGAAACTAGAGAAACACACGCGCGCGCTTGCTCGCCTCGCTGGGCCGGGCTCGGGCTCGGGCCGGGGCTGGGGCTGGGGCCGGGGGCGCGGGCGCACGACATGCACGTGAATTGTCCGCCGAAATCAGCTCTGATTGCTTGCGCAGACACGGCTCCCTTTTGCAGTTCTGTTTTGCTGCTGGCATTTTTTTGGAACGGTTCTGATTCAACTTCTGAGCAGTTACTAGTGGAGAACGTGGAGATGCCCTGATCAAGCGTCTGTTTCTCCTCCACTAAAACTGAGCCGCATCCCCTTTTGCAAAATAGAACAGAACAGTCTCGTCGATCTCCTCTGTGTCGCGCTGCCATTCATAGACTACTCCGTTCTTCTCATCGGCGTGCACCGTTGAGCGGAAGAGCAGGTCTCCGGAACCCGTCGCCTTCGAGATCCTGCACCGGGAGAGGGCCAATAAGGTTTTTGGGAAGCGCTCTGCGCGACTGCTCACGTTCGTCCACCACGACTCGTCTTCCTCTTCGCTCGAGTGCTGCCAGTCGTCGCCGTCATCCGGTACCACGTGTCGTCATCGTGGTACCAGTCCGATCTGTGACTGCTTCAACCGTGAACATCCGGTACGTTCTTACCACGTTCTGTCCATTATTCTTGTTCATGTGTATAGTGTACTGGTATACCGTGGTTATGCGTATTCATCTGTTTCACGTCATGATTTATTTGTGGAATAAGTTAAACCTAAAAGTGCTGTTATTTCCAACAGTCACATCATGCTGCTGTGATTTTACTACCTACGCATAATTTAATTCTCTAGAAACCTCTGACGATAAGTGGCTTTGTTGCATCCAAACTAAAAAATTATCTTTAACTTTTTGGCAACTGTTCCATCACCGGCCAACAGTTTTATGATAAAATTGTATTTAGTGGAGCTACTCCTCTGTGGCTCTATCTAATCTTAACTAATATAATGCGGCTACTTCGTCCACTGTTTCAGTCTTCGTCCGCAACCACGTGCGTTTTTTCTCACATCCCATAAAAAACTAGCCAAAACTTGTGCCCTGTGAAAACCGCCCAAACTCACCCGCGCGCACCGGCTCCACGCGCCGCGCGCACTGAGCGGCCCTCATCTGTTGCAACCGCTAGGAATGAAGAAAAAGAAAAAAGAAGAAAAAAAGAAAAAAGAAGAAAAGAAAAAAAGGAAAATAAAAAGAAGAAAAAATCATGCGCCACGCGCGCCGAGCGGCCCGCACGCCGCTCATCTGTTGCAACCGCTAGAAATGAAGAAAAAAAGAAAAAAGAAGAAAAAAAAGAAAAAAGAAGAAAAATAAAAAAAAATAAAAAAGGAAAATAAAAAGAAGAAAAAAATATACTTTTGCATTTCAGTTTTTTAATTTCTTTATTTTACGCGGATGTACGAATTTTATATAAGAACTCTTAGATTTCTGAAAAATCACGCAGAAACATAAATTTTACATAAATACCCTGTTGAAAAATAAGGTTTTCTGTTGCAAAGCATAGACATCTGACTAATTAAGCATTAGTTAGGCAGAAGATCAATTAGGACGCAAAATTTATGGTGATTGAACTACGACAAACAGCCTATCCCAACCTTCTTGGCATTGTAAATAAAGCGAAGGCCACAAACCGCAAACCATCTGAAATGACCTCTCTAATGAGTATCACAATTTCGAAGAAAGAAATAGAAGAATAGAAAGCACCAGCAACAATGATGAACCTCAAGTTCAGAGCATCACAATCTTTTTCTTATGAAGAAAAAAAGCAGCATATTTGGTGTCCCTGAATGATTGAGATTATAGACTAACCAAGACTGCTACTTTATTTCAGATGTAAGCATGGAACAGAAACAGGTGTTGGTCTAATTCTTCCCACCTTTTCCCACATGCAGCTGCAGATCACCCCAAAAATTTATAGTTGTAGGGTTTTGCAGGACAACTATAATCAATTGATCGCTCATCAGCCAATGTCCTGTGAGTGAGAAATGCTAATTGCACCCACTACCAAGGCTCAAGAGAGGTTTGGTGTTGAGCTTACTTCACATGACCCACCACTGAGTGAGGTATGTCTGCACTCTTCACTACTGCATATTGTATTTTCAATTTTCATTCTGTCAGAGCTGTTACATCCTTCCAACTGATGCAATCTTCCAAGCTGATGATAAATGCAGGATTAGCTTCCCCCTTTCAGCACATTGTGCGTACTATTTTACAGACTAAATCCAAGTATCTAGCTAGTGTTAATCCGTTGCTCAAACTGTACATTGTATAACTAGAGCGTTAATTGGTAGACAGATGGCTTCTGGATCGAAGTGATGGACTTTTTCATTGAAGCCGTATTTACATGTGCTTATCTAATCCATGGAAAATTGACAAGAATGTATTCTGCCGCACATTTCCTCACTTCCCTGGCAGCGTGACTACTGGCGTTGTGTCATGTATGGTGCAGTAATTTGGTCTGAAACCTCAAAAGATGACAGAACCATTTTACCAAATCGTATTGATCATTAGTCTAACACCACAAATAAGATTATCCCCTATAGAAAAAGTTACCAGTAAGCTCTATGGACAGGTAGTTCAGGTCGTTCTTCCCGGGCATAAGAATACTGCACATGATTTTCTGAAAGAAAACACACCGTCATGTGCATGTGCATTCTATGAGGCAAATTTTACAACATAAAAAATATTATGAATCGTCTATCTATTTTGATCCAATGACTAAGATTAAATACGGTGACCTATTACCTCTTAGAAGGTAATGGATTACAATTTATTTTTTATAATTATTTTTTTATCCCATAAGAATGAAGTGCCACCTTTTTAGGAATTTTCCAATTCTTAGGCTGATTTTTCTCAAATATTTGCACGCATGTAGCGGTCTGTTTAGTTTCCATGCAGCGATCTGTTCACTTTTTTAGGATTTTCCTTGCAGAGTTTACTTGAATTCGTGATACTGCTCAAAATTCATTCTTGCTTTTATTTTTCTCTTGCACGCGATTTTTTATGTTTTATTTAAAAAATTCGGCAAAAGAGATTAGTATAAAGCGATCAATTTCATTCAAAATTGAAATATAAATTTAAAAAAATGGAAAAACTTAGAAATTCTTTTAAATACTAGATGCTTTACGATTATTTATTGTGAAATTATTTTCAGAAATATTAAAATTTTAGATGATTAGTATAAATCGATCAATTTCATTCAAAATTGAAATATAAATTAAAAAATATTTAAAAAATCTTTTAAATACTAGGTGATTTACGACGATTTATGGTGAAATTTGTTTTAAAGATTTTAAAATTTTAGATGATTAGTATAAAATGATCAATTTTATTTAAAATAAATATAAATTTAAAAAATGAAAAAAAATCATAATTTTTTTAAATACTAGGTGATTTACGATGATTTATGGTGAAATTTATTTTCAAAAATATTAAAATTTCAGAAGATTAGTATAAACCGATGAGTTTCATTCAAAATTAGGCTAGGAAATAGCCACTTTACCAAGTGCTCCGAGGTCACCGAGAATATTTTTTCGGGTACTCAACAAAGTCACATATTTTTAGAGTGTCAGGGAAAATATATTTTCCCTAACAAGATTCAAATAACACCACCTGTGAAGCCCTCTAGAACGAACATGACTGCAGGTGGGGGCAATGAGGAAGGAGCCTTGGGGGAGAACACAAAGAGAGGATAGGGAGGAAGACAAGGAGAAAAGGTGAAGAACACGTTGAAGAACAAGAGCAGGAAAGAGGAAGGCCCGGCGAACACAGAACAGGAGGGGAAACGAGGAAAGGTGGTGACCGGTAATAGTCAGTCACTCAATTTTTTTAATTTTAATTAAAACCAAGATTAATTTGGAGTATTACCTCTTGATAGGTAATAGAAGCACCATAACATAGCCCTTCTATGAACCGAACCCATACACCAGTCCTATTCATCTTCGCTGATGAATCTACGAGTTATAATTCACAACTAAATTTAAATTTTAGAAGTTAATTTTAGATTTTATTTAATTTTTTTCATTGTTTTATAAGAATATAAGTATAAAAGTTGTTGGAAAAAGCATATTTACTCTAACGAAGGCGGTGAATCCCTATATGAAATCATAAGCCTACACTTTGTTCTGGACTATCCAGAGCATTGTACAAGGTGATGGTCCGAAGCCCCCTCCGGCGTATGTAGACTTCAAAGCAATAAAATCACCCGAAGGGAACATTTAAAACTGTGACATTAAGTATCCTCCGGCATAGTATAGCTCCAGACTTGTCTATATGAGAAGTTATTAAACTACCTATACAAAAATCATTGTATATATTGTAATAATTGGTTTAATGTGGAGGATATCTTTGTATTATCATGTTATAATTTTTCCTATAAATACTCCACTTTACAGTGTGTAAGGACATCGAATAATAAAGTACTGATCAATACAACTTCTATTCGAAAGTTATTATCCTATTTGGAGATCTTAAATATTATTTAAAATTAAGTACAAATACTAAGAATCCTTCGAGGTTCTTAAACACTTGAACTTGTTGCCTAATTCTATATTACGCCAACAAAAATATTACTCTTAGATTAGTAGTTTTTATTTCTACTCTTAAATTAGTAGTTTTTGTTTCTAGTTTATGGGTCTTCAACTTAATAATCTGCAGCCCAAAATGCTTATCCAAACAAGCATATTCGAACATTTATTTCTGCATCATGAACAAGAATAATTTTATGGTAGGTACTAGAATGTAGCATATATCTTTTAAAAAAACTACTCAAGTATTTAAAAAATCTAAATAATTCTATGTAACCTCTCCATATTGCATTCTATGAACCCATGCACCAGTCCTATTCATCTTTGCCGATTAATCTACGAGTTGTAATCCACAATTAAATTTAAATTTTAGAACTTAATTTTATATTTGATTTATTTTTTTATTGTTTTATAAGAATATAGTATAAAAGTTGTTGGGAAAAATATATTCACTCTAACAAAGACTAACAATAACTTCTAGCAAATCCCTCCGTGAAATCATAGGCATACACTTTGTTCCGCACTATGTGGAGCATCCCCCAACTGGCGTATATAGGCTTCGAAGCAATAAAATCACTCGAAGGGAACATTTAAAACCATGACATCTAATTATCCTCCAGCATAGTATAGCTCTAGAATTGTTTACACGAGAAGTTATTAAACTACTCCTACAAAAATCACTCTATACATTGTAATAATCAGTTTAATGTGGAAGGTATCTTTATATTACTATGTTATAATTTTGCCTATAAATATCTCGCTTTACAATGTATAAGGACATCGGACAATAAAGTACTGATCAATACTATTGGCGTAAAAGATTACGCTAACAGGTTCTCTGAGATCAAGAACAGACAAACAGTGAGTTCGTGTTTAAGAATTGTCTCAAGCCTCTGAATTGGATAATAGCTCAAATAGTCCGAATATGTGTATTGAATAGCTGAGTATTCGATCCCCATTACAGGGTAAGAAGGGGGTATTTATAGGCAAAACTGTCTAAGGAAAAGACCTATTTACCCCTCAATTACAACCGACATAGTGGAAACTATTCGGTACCCTGAACAGGGTTAAAATGGTAAAATCTACCCAAAGCAAGTAGATAAGTCAAATATCTTATCAATCCTGTCGTTAAGCTCCGAAGCATCATATCTTGCGGAGGGTTCCTTCGGATCGTAGATCGAAGCACCCTTCGCCTTAACGACTCCTCCACCTTCGAGCATGAGCCCATCAGCTCCGAAGCTGATAAGTCCTTTTGAACTGTTAATCTGTAAGTCCTAAAAGTGAAGCATTTTTCCCCAACAGTAGCCCCTTGAATACGCTTCTCCGAGTTTGACCTGTATAGAAGGGAAGCAGTATACGCAAGGAACATTTCATATTCTGAGACTTAGAGAAAGTTGAACATGTTACAGTCATTCGAAGGGTCTGTGATCCGAGGCATTCAGACTACGGCTTCGAGTCCCCAACCGCCGTGTGAACGCTTCGTGGGAAAGAGAACCGTTACGAAGTCCAAACGTCGTGAAGAGCCATTTGATTAGAACCGTTACTATACATGTAGCCGTTACACTCTTTAAAAGGTAACGGTCGAAATTCACGGCGGACTCACACCGTAAAGCTTCCTGGGCCCACCTGTAAGCGATGGAAGTCAAACCTGCAGTGTGAATACAATCGAAGCACAACAACTAGCGAATGGTTATAAAAAGGGGATTGGAATTTACCAAGAGCCTTTTACCGTGCCTAGCATCCAAAACTTACTCTCTTCAACCTCTAACTCTCTTAACTTCCCGAGCCACCAAGCCATGGCGAGGTCCAGCAACACCGTGCCGACGATGGCGGGCACTCTGGCGCAGAGGCAAGTGTGGGCTGCTTCAGCCGTAGCAGCAATGGTGGGAGCTCCAGGCGATGCCTGGCCCAAGAACCCCCGGGAGCTCCGCCCGCCATCCAAGAAGAAGATCCCTCAAAGTTTCCTCATCGGCCAGTCCACGAGCACCACCGAATATATTGAAGAGGCCATGGAAGGGAAGCTGGGGTCCGGAATGAGGACTCGAGTCCCCGGACCGGAATCAACTCCGCGGCCATGGAGCAGATAGGTCATGGTCTTCGAGGCCTTCTTCGAAGCAGGCCTGGGGCTTTCAGCCATCGACTTCTTATCTGAGGTATTGGACATGTTCCACATTACCTTGCCCCAGCTATCTCCCAATGCCATCGCCCGTCTGACTGTCTTCGAATGGGCGCTTCGGGCCGAAGGGTGCGAGGGGCGATCGGAGGTCTTCGCCGCCACCCACGAAGCCATCTGCCAGCCGAAGCCGCAAGATGGCCCCGGGGACACCAAAGTGATAACAGCCTTCAGAAGCATCAACTTCTAGCTGCGGAGGGAGCACGCCCAGCATTTACCAGCGAAGGCCATCAACGAATGATGGTACACTAACTGGATCCTTCGGTGGTTCTACGCCGAAGTCGGAGAGGATTCCCCTCTCGCTGGACCACTCCAAGAGATCTGGTTTCGGAAGGAGGCAGAGGTTACCCCGAACCCTAGCCTGCTCTCAACGCGGGTAGGGCTACTGACTTCGGTGGCCAGTCACATGAGCATGCACGATCTTGCCGAAGAGTTCATTGCTCTTCGAATTCCACCCCTCGGGGCAGACTGGCCGATAGTGTTTCAACACGCTTCGGAGGGTGAGCTCCAAACTCTAGGTAAGACTCCGACTCTCCTGCAATAATATGTTAGATGAAGAAATAACACTTATAATATGTTACCTTTTTCAGCGGCTCCACTAGCGTCAGCCCCGGAGCAGATAGCACGGGCCACCGAACGGGTCCTCGGAGCCCCTACGGTGGCTGAAAGGCAGAAGAGGATGGAGCTGGTGGGGAGCTGGGAGCGCTCCAACAGGGTGTGGGGAGCCCTCAGGATGGTGCCTCCTCCTCTACCGGATTTCAACCCGGCCGGAGCGGCCCCTCGGAAGAGGAAGGCCGTCACCGAGCCTTCGAAGAAGGCCGACAAGACCCCCGCCAAGAAGAAAAAGGTAGTGAAGATCCCTCCTCAACTGACCCCTGCTTCGTCTTCTTCGTCCTTGGGCATTCGGAGCTCGGCTTCGGAGGGCTCTGGGAGCAAAGGCTCCGACGTCCAACTGGCGCAGGACTTCGAGAACTACCTCCCTGAAGGCGAGAAGACCAAGCAGGGGCCCCAACCGAAGCTTCAGCTCGAGAGGCTGCGGAGGCAGATACGACACATACTCCAGCACCCGCTGTCGTGAGCTCGGAGCTAGAGACCGTCGCCCCCAACTCACCCGTAGCTGGGGTGGTCATGACGGAGGTTGCGGCTCCAGCGGCAACTACACCGGAGAGGACTTTGGGGGACAACCTCGACGAGATTTTTTGGATGTACGAAGTCCTTGAGGACCCGACCATTTTACCTCAAGGTGCCTCCGAAGGTATACTTCAAATCTTTTGCCTTGGTTAATTCCTGCAACAATTTTTACTCGTAAATATTCACCAAATACCTTGATGTTGCAGGTACATCGAAGGGCGAAGAAGCCCCGACTGCACACGAAGCTCTAGCCTTGTAACACCCCAAATTTTCAAAGGAATAAAAATATTATTTAATCCAATTTCCTGATATTTATTATTTTGGAAATATCTTCAATACCCTTCTTTACCCTTTTGAACTACAACCTAGGTGAAATGACCAAACCAGGAGCTGAAATTTTTGTGTATGATCCCAAGGCCAAGATATATTTTTGAGAATTTTTACAAATTTTTATCAACCATGGATATACCCCAAATGATTTAATCTATTTTCTGCAATTATTTTAAATCAGAAAACCTTTCAAAACAGTAATGGGCCTCCCCTCCCTTTCTCTCTCTCCCAGCCGGCCCAGCCCACTCCTCCCCGCGCGCGCCATCTGACTAGTGGACCCCACTCGTCAGCGAACTCCTCTCCGCACGCGTACCTAGCCCCACCTGTCGGCGCCAACCAAACCCCTCGCGCTCGACCGCTCGGTCCCACCCGTCAGTCCCCTCACTCGCGTGCTCACACCCGCTGGCTAGTGGACCCCACCTGTCAGTACCATCGTCTACCTCCCACCTCCGCCCCCAAATTGCGCCGGCTGATGACCCCCGCCTCGGATCCGCCTCGCTGGCCCCTCCCACTTTAATTCGACGCCATTAAACGGTCCCCCGCACCCAGCCAACCATTTCCCCTTGTTAATCCTCGCGATTACACCCCGGGATCACGCTGCGCGTGCATGGCCGAGCCCTCGCCGGTGAGTTAAGTCCCTCCCTTGGATTTTCTTGCATGCGAGCTCCGCCGGTGACCCTATTTAACCCCCCTGCCCGTCCGCATTTGATCCCCCACGCTCACTCGCTGCGAGAACGAACAGAACAACCTCGCTTCGGTTTTTAGCGCACCACCGCCGCCCACACTCCAGCCGTCGCTCGCCATCGCCGGAGTCCCCCTCCGTCCTCGCCGACTGTACCGCTGTGACCGCAAGGACCACCCCGACCTCGGCCACCCCTCCGTCGCCGCCGAACCCCACCGGATCGCCGTCGCCACCAAGGACCCAAACGCCTTCGCCGCCTCCGCTCGTCGCCGGCCTCGCCCCATCGACCGTTCATCACCGCAAGGGTACCCTCATGATCCCCTAGTCGCTCTCTTTCCGTTTTAGGCCTTAGGCACGACCGCCGTCGCTCGCCGTCGCCGGAGAAGACGACCGGCATGGGTCGAGTACCCATGCCGTGTCGGATTCAATCCTGGCCGTGCGATCCAGATCCAACGCTGGCAATTAAATCATCTGTACGGTTTAATCCACACCGTCAGATATGAGTGAAATGGTATGGTGCGATCTCGTGCGTTCGTTAATATTTAAAACCCTCATTAAATCTCCACCGCCCATCGCATACCGGTTCAACGTTTTAATCTCAGCCGTCCACATCATTTTAACTCCCCCGCCTCGCCCGTGACCGCACGATCGCGATCCAACGGTGGATCTTGATCCGGCGCACACGCACAGTGCGTGGGTGCACGGTGGTCTCGGCTCACCGTGGACCGACACCTGTTTTTGGTTTAATTTAAATTCCAGAAAATGCTTTTAAACTTCAAAAATTCATATCTGGCGCATTTGAACTCCAAAAATTATCATTTCAATTCCAGAAAATTTGTAACTTTATTCTTTACATGTTAATTCAATAAAAATAGTATGTTTATTTTGAATATTTCATCCTTATTTATTAAAGTATTCAAATGCCTTTAGGGTAAATTACAAATTTAATTATTTAAATTTCAGCAAAATTTATATTTATTCATTTCCTGTTAATAGGATGAAACCACCAAGTTTTCTCTGAACCTCTTATTTTGAATTGGTTAGAAAACTTAAAAATAAGATTGTTCACACTTAAAGTCTCTTTTATAAAGGACCATATTCCATTATAGTTCATTTTTTTAAATATTCATAAAATGAATTTCAGAAACATAACAACTTTATTCTTCTTAAGTTAACCCAATCAAAACCAATATGCTTGTTGTGTGATTTTTGTATTGTTTATTTAATGTTATGTTTGTTATTCATGTTAAAAAGACTACGACGTCGCCGAGGAGCCGGAGTACTTCCCGGAAGTTCCTCCCTCCCCTTTCGCTGATCAAGGCAAGTCACCAAACAACATTTTTGAGCATATCAAACCCATGTTTTATTAAATTATTGCTAAAACACATAGGGTATACATGCATTAGTCAAATGGAACCCTTACAATATATTTATTTAGGATCCCCCGACCTTGATGTGCAACCCAAGCCATGCTATCTCGCCTAAACTCCTTGTCACCATATGATTAATGTTATTAGCTAGTGTCCAATGTATTGGCATGATCGCTATAGGATAAAAATGAGTCGTAGCAAAATGGTTCTACTATATGATCCCTATTGTTTCTTATCTTTGGAATTCTGTCGGTGATGAGTTATTGTTGTGAGTGTATGCATGGTGGGTTCCGGGTGCAAGCTAGGGCATTGGTTGGTAGCACCCGGAGCACTATAAGGACCGGTCTGCGGGATCCGTTGCAATACACATCCGTACTAACCACAAGTCTAGTGGGTAAGTCCTAACTAAAGTATGGAGTGTTCCAAACCGAGGCCACCATTTGGAGATGGGTCAAGCAGCACCTGCGGGTGGCTTATACCAACGTGGCGCAAAAGAGGGTGCGACGTTAGCCGAGATGCGGCCCGGCGCGCCGGCGAAACCTAGAGTGAGTGGTTATCGCTTGGAGCATTTCATGCCGAGGTTTTGGCACGAGTTCCCGTGGTATGGGTTGATGAGGACATCACTTCACATGATACACACATGCATCAGCATGATACACACATGCACCAGCATGATATACAGATGCACCAGCATGATACACACACGCACCAGCATGATACACAGATGCACCAGCATGATACACACACGCACCAGCATGATACACAGATGCACCAACATGATACTCACATGCACCACCCTGATACACACATGCACCATCAACCTACAATTCAATTACAGGGACCAATCACACGCGCCCATGTCCGTCGCTTGAACCATGAGGTTAATTCTTTCCTTAGCAACTATGTTAATATTTGTTTGGATGGGATGCTACTGAATACTAGTGATATTTTGTTGCTTAGGAACATGGGAGATGGAATAGGAGAGTTGGAGTTGAAGACGGAGTCGCACGGATGATTTGAAGTCAAGAATTCGCTGGTTCGGACTACATTAACCACTATGCACCAAAATGGGCGTAATTTCCTCACACAAAGTCCGATTGGCGCGTTCTTGGACTTTTTGGAAAGATGAGGAGAAGACGGATCTTTTTCCGTTGGTTTCGCCTCATTTGGAGTATCGAGTCGTCCTGTGTGTTTGAAACAGTCCTGCATGACAGAATTGGGCCGAGTTGGACCTTGTACTGAGTTGGAGGCCGTGTTGGCCCATAGTCCGAGTCAGTACGCCTTATACAGGCTGCCCACGCCTTATATACTCATGCCAGCCGCCTTTAGGGTTAGGTTTTGCTTTGTTTGCATCTACACTTATGTGTTTAGATCCCGCTCATGCACCGGACCGATTGGCTGCTGCATCAGCATTTGTGAAACCTCTCCTCATCATAGTTCATCTGTGATTTGGCATTCGACTTGTATCCTTCCTATTCTTGCTTGTGTTCTTGGTTTCGCTTGCAGGAACTAGCCTTCGTGGCGAGGTCAATCGCGCCCTGTGTGGTTGATAACCAACAGAGATGGTGGAGTAGCGATTGCAAGGTTTTGATCCGCCGGACCGGAGCCTTGGATCGTCAACGTCGAGATTCTCCACCAATCCAAGTTATCCTTACCTAGCGGAAGATCAGGACCAATCCCCCATTAGTTGGTATCAGAGCACAGATTTCCCGTTAGGTAATCTCGATCTGCTTTTATTTTTACCTAGAGTCTAGAAAACCCTCACAAAAAAATCCCCACCGAGAACCCCTTTGTGCTTTGCGATTTTAATTTCAGTTTTTAACTTTGTTGAGTTTGTGTTCTTGGTCGAGTCTTGTTGCTGGTTTAATTCCCCCTTTGTGTCGTTTGAGTAGTAGTAGATCTTGTGTCTCAAAAAAAATTCCCCACCTAAACCCCCCTCCACAACCCTAGTCGGTTTCCACATCGAGTCCTTGTGACCCCCCTTCGGTAAAGCAGGCATAACTTTTTGCTCGTTTGTCAGAAAAATCTGAAATTTTTTGAGCATCTTCTTGACCCAATTTGGAGCCTACCCTAACATGGGTTCTCCTGTTAGCCTTCATTAGAATTGCCAAAAAAAATCAGGAAGATAAAGAAAAAAATTGGTCAAAGTTTTTGCTCGCCGTTCAGAGAACTTGTTGAATTTCTATGAACCACATCCCACCTCAGTTGCAGGTGCCAATTTTTGTGGTTGCATCTCTTGTCATCCTTGTTCAAAAAAAAATACAGTGAAAAAAAGAGAAAAAAAGGAGAGAAAAGAAAAGAAACGAGGTTGTGAGAAGCAAAAGAGAACCGGTCCTGTCATTTGCTACCTTGTTCTGCCTCCATTTGAGTTTTGGGCACATAGTTTCCCTCTATTGCTTGAATTTTCACCTTGGGAGCACTAAGGCCAGCAACTTTGATGAGTACTAGGGAACACTTATTGAACTTGGTTTAACTGTTATTACTATCGCTAATCCTTGCTACTCACTTTGCCTTCCAAGCTACACCTTCTCTTGGTCAGGACAGGTTCATTTCTTGCAATTACACACCACCCTCCACTTGGTTCTTCACCTGTAGGCCGGTGACCTCACTGCGACGTGGTAAGAACACTTGCAAGCGTGGGTAAGGCGCTTGACGAATTGCTTCCACCACACACCCACCACCCCACCTAGTTGCGTTCCATAAGGATTATTCTTTGTTGTTTTGTCTTTTAACTAACATGGCAGATAACAGCGGTACCCCTCCATCTGATTTTAATGACTGTGTCTCACGACGTGCTCTACTAGAGTCTCAGCGGAAGACCCAACATTCCATCGAATGTCTCGCACGTACTGTGGCTGACCTAGTGGACCGGATGACTGCCTTAGAAACACGCTTGCCTGCTGCACAAGATGACGACGACCATGTTGAGGAGGAAGACGACCATGTTGAGAAGGAAGACGACCATGTTGAGGAGGAAGACGACCTATCCTATGCCGAGAACAATGGCATTGACCCTGACGAGGCTGCACGTCATCCCTTTCAGTTCAATCATCAAGGTATGGGCGGCCACCGCAACCGCCATCCACGAGGTAACAATGGCAACCGCGGGAACAATTATCCCTACTCCAAGGTAAAATTTTCAGTACCTCATTTTGCTGGCACCTATGATCCAGATGCATATTTAGATTGGGAGATGTCAGTCGAACAAAAATTTAATGCCCACATGGTTCCTGCTATCCACCGCGTGCGCTTAGCTACTAGTGACTTCACTGGATATGCTCTTCTTTGGTGGACTGAAATAGTTCAGGTTGGCAATGAACCACAAAATTGGAGTATGTTAAAACGGCAAATGCGTGGTAGATGGGTCCCTCCTTCATATAAGCGTGATTTGAGAAAAAAATTGCAGCGCCTAAACCAAGGAAATAAATCGGTAGAGGAGTATTATCAGGAGTTGCAAATAGGTTGCATGCGTGCTGAAATTGAGGAGGACAATGAGGATAAAATGACCCGTTTTTATGGTGGTTTAAGACGTGAAATTAAGGATATCATTGATTATAAAGAATACAATACTATCACTCGCCTTTTCCACCTTGCTATACTTGCAGAAAAAGAATTGCAAGGTCGCCAACAACCACAATGCAGCATGAGGATCAACATTGGTGGTGCCACTTCACGCTCAAGTGGGCAGCAGCAACAGCAGCGACCACCACCACCTTCTCGACCGGCGGCTACATCAGCACCTTCTACATCTACAGCCCAGGCTGAGAGCTCCAAGGCTACAACATCCAAGGCGCCAGCCAAGCCCACCTCCTCGGCGGCCTCTACTGCACATTCTGCAGTGATCCAGTGTCACCGATGCAAAGGATTCGGTCATGTTATGAAGGACTGCCCTAGTCAGCGGGCTTATATCACTACGGAAGACGGTGGCTATATAAGTGCTAGTGATGTTGAAGATGAATACACACTTGCTGCTAACATTGCAGGAGATTACGATGCTTCCGACGATGATGCTGTTTTTGCACCGAATGCCTCTGCCGACCATGAAGCACTTATTGTACAACGTGTATTGAGCACTCACATGGAGCAGGACGATCGGGCACAACGGAATAATCTGTTTCAGACCTTCTTCATCGTCAATGACCGTCGTGTACGTGTCATCATCGACAGCGGTAGTTGCAACAATTTGGTGAGCCACGACATGGTAACGAAGCTTCAACTTCCCACACGTGCGCATCCACACCCTTACCATGTGCAATGGTTCAACAATAGCGGTAAGGTCAGGGTAACACAAACTGCTCACATCAAATTTTCCATTGGTACATACTTCGGAGGTGCTGATTTTGATGTAGTACCAATGCAAGCATGTTCTCTGTTACTTGGTAGACCTTGGGAGTATGATATTGATGCTACACACCATGGTAGGAGCAATAAGTACACATTTATGTATAAAGGAAAGAAAGTTACATTGCTTCCTATGACTCCTACTGAAATTGTGAAATTTGAATAAGAAAAACATGCTAAGGACGCACAAAAGAGCAAACAACCTTCTGAAAATCAGCAAGTAGCTAAAACACTTTCGAGACAACAGAAAGATAAAGTTGCTTCTCCTTCTTCATCACAAGTTATTAATCTAAAAGGACGTGCCATGCTTGCAACTAAAACTGACCTTGCTGAAATTTGTGATGATACTCCCATGATATATGGCTTGATTTGCACGAACGTGCTGTTTTCACTTGCGAACATTCCTAGCTCTATTCCTGTTGCAGTCACTGACCTTTTGCAGGAGTTTAACGATGTTTTTCCTGCTGAGATACCACCCGGGCTGCCACCTATACGCGGCATCGAGCACCAAATTGATTTGATCCCGAGAGCGTCTCTTCCTAATCGTGCAGCATACCGTACCAATCCAGAGGAGACAAGAAATTGAGCGCCAAGTACATGACCTTCTTGATCGTGGGTACGTCCGTGAAAGCCTTAGTCCTTGTGCAGTACCCGTTCTTTTGGTGCCTAAGAAAGATGGTAGTTGGCGCATGTGTGTTGACTGTCGTGCTATTAATAATATCACCATTCGATATCGACACCCTATTCCTAGATTGGATGACATGCTTGATGAGCTTAGGTGTGCCATTATCTTTACTAAGATCGATCTCCATAGTGGCTACCACCAAATTCGCATGAAACTAGGTGATGAATGGAAAACTGCTTTTAAAACAAAGTTTGGATTATATGAGTGGCTTGTCATGCCTTTTGGACTTACTAATGCAACTAGTACCTTCATGCGCTTGATGAATGAAGTCCTACGGCACTTTATAGGATGCTTTGTGGTTGTATACTTTGATGATATCTTGGTTTATAGAAAGTCTCTCACTGAACATGTTGAACACCTACGTGCTGTTTTTTCTGTCCTCCGTGAGGCTAGAATGTTTGGTAACCTTGAGAAGTGCACGTTTTGCACGGATCGAGTTGTGTTTCTTGGATATGTTGTCACTTCACAGGGTATTGAGGTTGACGCGGCAAAGGTAGAAGCAATCAACAGCTGGCCGCAACCCCAAACTATCACACATGTACGTAGTTTTCTTGGTCTTGCAGGTTTCTACCGGCGTTTTGTGAAAGATTTCAGCACCATAGCCGGTCCTTTGCATGAGTTGACCAAGAAGGGAGTTACTTTTACTTGGGAACCAGCACAAGAACAAGCTTTTGCCACACTCAAGGATCGCCTTACACATGCACCTCTACTTCAGCTACCTGACTTCAGTAAGCCTTTTGAGTTAGAATGTGATGCTAGTGGTTTTGGAAAAGGAGGTGTGCTGCTACAAGGAGGTAAACCCGTGGCCTATTTTAGTGAGAAATTACATGGTCCACAGTTGAATTATTCTACCTATGATAAGGAATTATATGCCTTAGTGCGTGTGCTTGAAACTTGGCAACATTACCTTTTGCCTAAGGAGTTTATTATTCATTCAGATCATGAAGCATTGAAGCATATACGTAGTCAAGCAAATCTGAATAAACGACATGCTAAATGGGTAGAATTTATTGAGACTTTTCCATATATCATTAAGCATAAGAAAGGGAAAGATAATGTGATTGCCAATGCTTTATCTAGACGTTATACATTGCTTTCTCAACTTGATTATAAGATCTTTGGTTTAGAAACATTGAAGGACATGTATGCTACTGATTTGGACTTCAAAGATGCTTTTGCAAATTGTACAGATGACCGTGCTTGGAACAAATATGTGTTGAATAATGGATATCTTTTTCGTGCTAACAAGTTATGTGTGCCGGCTAGCTCTCTTCGCTTGTTGTTATTGCAGGAAGCACATGGTGGTGGTTTGATGGGTCATTTTGGATCAAAGAAAACCGAAGATGTGCTGTCCACACACTTCTATTGGCCTAGGATGAGACAAGATGTTGAGCGCTATGTGGCACGATGCACTACTTGCAATAAAGCTAAGTCCCGTCTAAACCCACATGGTCTTTATATGCCTCTGCCCGTTCGTAGTGTACCTTGGGAGGATATTTCTATGGATTTTGTGTTAGGATTACCTAGAACTAGGAGGGGGAGAGATAGTATTTTTGTGGTGGTAGATCGGTTCTCTAAAATGGCGCATTTTATACCTTGTCACAAGAGCGACGACGCTACCAATGTTGCTGATTTGTTTTTCAGAGAGGTCGTACGCTTGCATGGAGTTCCCAATACCATCGTTTCAGATCGTGATGCTAAATTCTTAAGTCATTTTTGGAGGACGTTGTGGCATAAGATAGGGACAAAGCTGCTGTTTTCTACTACTTGTCACCCCCAAACGGATGGGCAAATGGAGGTCGTCAACCGTACATTGTCCACCATGTTAAGGGATGTTTTGAAGACCAACTTGAAGCTCTGGGAAGGGTGTCTACCTCATATTGAGTTTGCATATAATAGGTCAGTACACTCCACTACTAAGGTTAGTCCGTTTTAAGTGGTCTATGGCTTTAATCCGCGTGCTCCTATTAATTTGCTACCATTGCCACCATCTGAAAAATTGAATTTTGATGCTACTACACGTGCTGACTTATTGTTTAAGATGCATGAAACTACTAAGGCAAACATAGAGAAAATGAATGAGAAATATCGTGCTTATGGTAGTAAGGGTAGAAAAGAGATAACATTTGAACCGAGTGATCTTGTTTGGTTGCACTTGCGCAAGGATCGTTTTCCTGATTTGAGAAAGTCTAAATTGATGCCCCGTGCTGATGGCCCTTTCCGTGTGCTTGAGAAGATAAATGATAATGCATATAAACTTGAGTTGCCTGCAGCTTTTGGGGTTAGACCCACATTTAACATTTCAGATTTAAAGCCCTATTTGGGAGATGACGATGAGCTTGAGTCGAGGATGACTCCAATTCAAGAGGGGGAGGATGATGAGGACATCACTTCACATGATACACACATGCACCAGCATGATACACACATGCACCAGCATGATACACAGATGCACCAGCATGATACACACACGCACCAGCATGATACACAGATGCACCAGCATGATACACACACGCACCATCATGATACACATATGCACCAACATGATACTCACATGCACCACCCTGATACACACATGCACCATCAACCTACAATTCAATTACAGGGACCAATCACACGCGCCCGTGCCCGTCGCTTGAACCATGAGGTTAATTCTTTCCTTAGCAACTATGTTAATATTTGTTTGGACGGGATGCTACTGAATACTAGTGATA
Organism: Zizania palustris; assembly: GCA_019279435.1. NCBI lineage: Eukaryota > Viridiplantae > Streptophyta > Magnoliopsida > Poales > Poaceae > Zizania > Zizania palustris. Next base: position 56,245,256 of record JAAALK010000287.1, on the reverse strand, counting down.
TTTTGTTGCTTAGGAACATGGGAGATGGAATAGGAGAGTTGGAGTTGAAGACGGAGTCGCACGGATGATTTGAAGTCAAGAATTCGCTGGTTAGGACTACATCAACCACCATGCAACAAAATGGGCGTAATTTCCTCACACGAAGTCCGATTGGCGTGTTCTTGGACTTTTTTGAAAGCTGAGGAGAAGACGGATCTTTTTTGTTCGTTTCGCCTCATTTGGAGTCTCGAGTCGTCCTGTGTGTTTGAAACAGTCCTGCATGACAGAATTGGGCCGAGTTGGACCTTGTATTGAGTTGGAGGCCGTGTTGGCCCATAGTCTGAGTCGGTACGCCTTCTACAGGCTGCCCACGCCTTATATACTCACGCCAGCCGCCTTTAGGGTTAGGTTTTGCTTTGTTTGCATCTACACTTGTGTGTTTAGATCCCGCTACTACATCGGACCGATTGGCTGCTGCATCAGCGTTTGTGAAACCTCTCCTCATCATAGTTCATCTGTGATTTGGCATTCGAATTGTATCCTTCATGTTCTTGCTTGTGTTCTTGGGTTCGCTTGCAGGAACTAGCCTTCGTGGCGAGGTCAATCGCGCCCTGCGTTGTTGATAACCAACGGAGACGGTGGTGTAGCGATTGCAAGGTTTTGATCCGCCGGACCGGAGCCTTGGATCGTCAACGTCAAGATTCTCCACCAATCCAAGTTATCCTTACCTAGCGGAAGATTGGGACCAATCCCCCATTATGGGTCATCTCATTTGGGATGAGTGCGTGCCTTATGGGTACAGTAGTACATCTCTGATCAAAGTCATAAATCTTTTCGAAAAGCTGAGCCCATGGTCAAGGGCGGGTTGCGTGACATCCCACAGTTAGATTACTTTGAATATGTATGTGCATGATGGTTTGACATGTAAGGACTTTTGTGCGAGGAGGTAAAACGTACTCCTCGAGTTAGAAGATGTTATTGTTGTTCATGTTTACATTTCCGCATGATTAAATTTGACTACACTAATTGCAACAACTGAAAATGTACATTTCCGCATTGGTAGCCACTACCCTTCCTTGTTTATTACCTTGCATTATTACTTGCATTTGCGGTGGCTTGTTGAGTACTTTTTGTACTCATACCCGTTGGACACCACAGAGAGTTTACACCAACAGGTTCTCTGAGATCAAGAACGAACAAACAGAGAGTTTGTGCTTAGGACTGCCTGAAACCTCCGAGTTGGATAATAGCTCGAGTAGTCCAAATGTGTGTATTGAATAACTTGTTCTGGGATCCTTGTTATAGGGTATAGAGGGGGGTATTTATAGGTAAAAATGCATAAGGAAAAGACCTAATTACCCCTAGATTGCAACCGACATAGTGGAAACTATTCGGTGCCAGGAACAAGGTTATAAAAGGTAAAGCACTATAAGATAGATGGATAAGCCAAACATCTCATCAATCTTGTCGCTCAGCTTCGGAGCCTTTATCTTCCGTTTGGAGGGTTCACCAGGGCTTCGCATTGATGCACCCTTCAGCTTGACGCTTCTGCCTTCGAACAAGTGCCCACCAGCTTCGGAGCTCTTCATTGCCTTCGAAGTATTAATCTTTAAGTCCTGAAAATGAAGTAATTTCCCCCAACAGTAGCCCCTCAAATACGCCTCTCTGTAGTTAACCTGTTTAGAAAGAAGGCAGTATACGGAAGGAACATTTCCATATTTTGAGACTTAAAGGGGATTCGGACATGTTACAGTTCAGCAGAGGACTTCAGAAATAAAAGCATTCGAAACCCTCCTTCGGGCTCCTCATGCAATGGGAACACGCGCTGGGAAGAAAACCGCTTCGGAGCGCAAACGTCATGAAGAGCCATTTGATTATAGCAGTTATGGCGCAAGTAACCGTTACACTCTATAAAAGGTAACGGTCGATTTTTACGGCGGTTGCTCACCGTTCCATTTATTGGACCCACTCGCTAGTGATAGAAGCCAAACCTGCAGTGTGAAAGAAATCGAAGAGTAGCACCCGATGAACGGTTATAAAAGGAAGGACAAGGATTAACCGAGACTTTTTACCGCTTCCAGTACTCGCGATTCACTTTCCTCAATCCTTCAATTTCTTGAGCATCCGAGCGAATGGCGAGAAATAGCCATACTGCTCCAGCGGCAGCAAGCACTCTTGCGCAGAGGCAGGCGTGGGTCGCTTCGGCAGCAGCGGAAATGGCGGGGACTTCGAGCGGTGCTTGGCCCAAGAATCATCGGGAGCTCCGTCCGCCTTCCAAGAAGAAAATCGCCCAAAGCTTCCTCATCGGCCAATCTGTGAGCACCACCGAGTCCATTGAAGAGGCCATGGAATGGAAACTGGGCGCCGGATTGAGGACTCGGGTCCCTGGACCGGAATCAACTCCAAGGCCACGAAGCGGAGAGGTGGTAGTCTTTGAAGCATTCTTCGAAGCAGGCTTGGGACTTCCAACCATAGACTTCTTGGCGGAGGTACTAGACCTGTTCCACATAACCTTACCTCAGCTGTCTCCCAACACCGTCACCCGCCTAGCCGTCTTCGAATGGGTGCTCCGGGCAGAGGGGTGCGAAGGGCGCTCAGAGATCTTCGCCGCGACCCACGAAGACATCTCTCAGCCAAAGCCACAGGACGGGCCTGGGGATTCTAAGGTGACAATAGCTTTCGGCAGCGTCAACTTCCAGCTGCGAAGGGAGCACGCCCTTCACTTCCCTACGAAGGCCATCAATGATAGATGGTACACCAATTGGATACTTCAGTGGTTTTACGCCGAAGTCGGAGAGGACTCCCCCCTCACAGGTCCTCTCCAGGAGATTTGGTTTCGGAAGGAGGCGGAGATCTCCCCAAACCCTAGCCTGCTTTCCACGAGGCTAGGGCTACTGACTTCGGTGGCTCGCCGCATGAGTATGCGTGACCTAGCTGAAGAGTTTATCGCCCTTCGGATTCCTCCCCTCGGAGCTAACTGGCCGATCGTGTTTCAACAGGCCTCGGAGGGAGATCTTCGAAACCTAGGTAAAACTTCATTTTCTGCAGCATTATATTAGATGAAGGAAACAATTATACTTATGATATCATACCCTTTTCTTTCAGCGGCTCCTTTGGCGTTGGCTCTGGAGGACATAGCTTGAGCCATCGAACGAGTTCTCGAAGCCCCTTCGGTGGCCGAAAAGCAAAAGAGACTGGAGCTGGTGGGACGCTGGGAGCACTCGAACAGAGTGTGGGGAGCTCTCGGGATGGAGCCCCCTCCACTTCCCGACTTCACCTCGACCGGAGCGGCTGCTCGAAAAAGGAAGGTCACTGTTGAACCACCCAAGAAAGCCAGCAAGCAGCCGTCCAAGAAGAAGAAAGTAGTGAAGTCCCCTCTGCGGTTGGCGCCTGCTTCGTCGTTGGACGCTCAGAGCTCAGCCTCCGAGGAGTTAGAGGACTCCGACACTTAGATAGCATCGGCTTTCGAGACCTATCTCCTGGACGATGATGAAGACCTAGGGGAGGTCCCCCCGGGAACTTCTGTTAGGGAGGTAGCAGACGTAGCCTCGACGGTTCCCCTTGCGCCCGTCGTCGTACACTTGGAGTCGGGCTCCGCCACTCCCAACTCGCCCACACCCGAGCCGGTTACGGCGGAAGTCGCAGCTCCGGCAGGAAATGCGGAGGAGAGGGCCTTGGGAGATGACTTCACTAACATCCTCCAGATGTACGAGGTCCTGGAGGATCCGGTGATCCTACCCCATGAGGCCTCCGAAGGTACTCCTCGAAGCTCCCTTTTTGACTAATACCTGAAAATTGTTCCTCGTAAAATGCTTATTAATTTTGTTGACAAAATAGGTAGTTCTAAGAGCAACGATGCTCCGGTGGTGCCCGAAGTCCCAACATCTTTGGGGGTCGCTGCTCAAGTGGACCCCCCTGCACCTTCGGATTCTCCAGGCTTGGTAGCGGAGAATGCGCCCGTCGGAGAGGAGGATGCACCCGTCGGAGCGGATTTTGCGACGGAGGTCGCTCCTGCGGTGGCAGCTCCGACGGTCGAGGTTGCCCCTGCTGCCGTGGCTTTGGTCGAAGGGGTAGCTGCCGATGATCGGGGTATTCCTACTTCGCCCGCCTTGCCTACCTTCGTGCCGGGGAGAGGCAAGAGCATATCTAGCCTCGGCCTTCTTCCTGGCCTTGCAGCGGCCTCCGTCGGCAATTCGGAGGATGAGGCCGCAGCAGATGACTATCAGGCCTTATCTTGGCTTCCTCTTCTGGCACCGTTCTTGGAGCAGCGGGAGGGCCTCCGAAGACTCATGGAGCCCCTAGCAGAGAAAAGCCAGGATATCGCCAATTTGGACTTGGTCTCCATCTTGAGCAAGGCTAGGACTCTGACACTCAACACAACCCTCGAAATGGCTGCCCTTCAGGTATGAAAAAATACCATAGCTACTCCGCATTAGTGATCATAAACACTTCGGTACTTACTTGTTCTTTTTGCAGCAATTTGTCCTTGCTAGAGCGGCAGTGACTTCCAATGAGGTTGAAATTAACCACCTCAAAAGGAAGGTCACCACCCTCCAGACCGCTCTCAATGACTTCAACGAGAGATCCATCAGGCTGGAAGAAGAAACCGTAGTGGAATGGAGGGCTAGGGCCGCGGCCAACGAAGCTCTTCGAACGGCAAGACAAGACAGCGACGCGCTCCGCTCCTCGGCCCAAGAGGTCGAAGCTGAGCATGTCGTCCTTCGGGCGGAGGTCGAAAGGCTCCGTCAAGTGGCGGCCGCTTCGAGTGCTCAACTGGTGGAGCTCCAAGGAGCTCTTAACCAGGCGATGGCCTAGAAGAGCTCCTTGATGCTCCAGGTGGCCGAGGTATCTGCAACTGCTGTGGGGCTGGAAGCAGCGGTGAAGAAGAACGCTACCATGGCGGAATGTACCTTGGAAGCCCTTCAGGGTACCTTGGAGTACTTCGGCACTATGTGCCCTTCGTCTTCTGCTGCGACCCACGAGCCTCTCGACCAGAAGCTAAAAAGGATCCAAGTGGCCTCGTCGTTGATGATGAACTCTGGTGTCCAGTACGGAGAAATCTTCGGGCAGTGCGCTGGCATCGGGGTTCTTCGTCACTTCGAGTCTCTTCAGATCCCCCTCGGCTCAGTCGGAGGTTCGACCCCTGGGAGCTTCGCCTCCGATGACTTGCTGCGCCCATCTTCGGGTGTAGCCACGACCTGGGAAGCCTTCCGATCGACTTGGAAGACGGACCACAAGGTCGTGGCCAAGACTTGGATCGACGAGGCCCACCGGCAGAAGCAGGCGCAAACAAGGCCACCACTTCCTGCCTCACCAGCTCCGGTCATTCCTGCTTTACCAACCGACCTGCAGGTCTAGCTTTTTAGGGTTATCATGTACACGAAGTCTTGTAAAGCCTCTTTTATTAATGGAAAAGCTATAAACAAGAACTTATTTTGGGTGTTCTATTCTTTTTAGGTTTTGTCGTGCCCTTCGAGCCCTGACCTCGAACTACTGGAAATTACCGACGAGCTCCGAAAGGAGTGGGGAAGCCTCGAGAGTTTAAGGCCTTACCGCCGCTCTCGCTTCTCTGTTCCTCGCGGAGATAGGGGGGAGATAACCCTTGAAATTTCTCAAGAGGTCTTAGCTTATATTAAAGAGGAGGAGAAGGCAAAGGCATCTTCGTCTTCTGAACACATGGACTGGTCCGACTCGGAGTACCGGACTGAAGACCCTGCGGAGGCTTACTCCAAAAGGCTCCTGACGTGGGCCGAGCTTCAAGAAGAGCGGAAGAAACTACGAGCCTCCAAGAAGAAGAGAAGCGTTCGAACGAAGAGGGCCAAGCCGACAGCTTCGAGTTCCGATGGGCAGAGTAGCCGGAGGGGTAGCTCTAGATGCCGACAGGGTCTTCGATTTTTCCTAGGCTTGGACCAAAACTTTTCTTGATGTAAAAATATAATGACTTAATGTGAAATGCTTCGAAAGTATCTTGTGTGGTTCCTATCCTCCAACCCCTCCTTGTGGGTGGTGGATCTTTTACTGTGGAAAAGGGTTCGCCAGGCACAATGATATTCCGAACAACCTGATGCTTCGCATTACACTTATCATTTGTACTTTGGTATCACTACCTCGCGACTCCCCTTTTTTTTGTTTTTGCACGGATCTTGCCGAACCCGAAGCATGAAATCCATAGGTTGGCCACCTTCGGCTCTTGTACAGATACTTCGTACCCGGAGGCCAGAAATCTATTTCTTTTTAAAGTCCTTAGACTCTTCTATGGATCCTAACAAGCCGGAGCCTGGAATCCGTAGGGTGGCCACCTTCGGCTCTTTTATAGATACTTCGTACCCAGAGGCCGGAAATCTGTTTCTTTTTAAAGTCCTTAGACTCTTCTACGGATCCTAACAAGCCAGAGCCTGGAATCCGTAGGGTGGCCACCTTCGGCTCTTTTATAGATACTTCGTACCCGGAGGCCGAAAATCTGTTTCTTTTTAAAGTCCTTAGACTCTTCTACGGATCCTAACAAGCCGGAGCCTGGAATCCGTAGGGTGGCCACCTTTGGCTCTTTTACAGATACTTCGTACCCGGAGGCCAGAAATCTGTTTCTTTTTAAAGTCCTTAGACTCTTCTACGGATCCTAACAAGCCAGAGCCTGGAATCCGTAGGGTGGTAGCTGAGCCCCTACGCCAATGGTTCGCAGGTCTTTGCCTGGGTCCTGGGAAAGATGCTTAACTCTGCAAGCATCTCCGTCCTCCCGATGCGTCCATCAGGAGTAAGGGATATTTGAAGAGTAAACAAAATTCGACCCTTCTCTTTATTTAGAAAGCAGGAGAGTTTTACAAGTGATTACAAGGAGGCCCTAAGCGTAATAACGCTTGAGGTGCTCTGCATGCCATGCATGCTTCAACTCTTCCCCTTCTAAATTAGCTAATTTAAACGATCCGGGGTGTTCTGAGCGTAAGATAACATATGGCCCTTCCCATTTGTTTCCTAGCTTCTCCGGAGCTATTACACTTCGCAAAACTAGGTGACCAGGTTTAAGCTCTTTTAGCTTTATCTTCGGGTCATACCATGTCTTTGTGTGGCCTTGGTACTTGGTCAGGTTGGCGACAGCTCGAAGCCTTGTCTCCTCTGATAAATCTAACGAAGCGTTCCTTTTGTCTTCATCTCCGGGCTGAACGACACGAAGGGTCCTCCTCTGAGCTCCGTAGGAGTCATTGCCTCATCTCCGAATAGCAGTCTAAATGGGGTAAAACCTGTTGACCTGGTTTGACTGGTTCGAATGGACCACAAGATCTTAGGGAGCTCTTCGACCCACAACCCCTTGGCGAGGCCAACGATTCGGCGATTTAGCTCGGAGAGGATGTTCCCGTTGGCTCACTCAACGGCTCCGTTGGACTATGGATGGCGCACCGCAGTGAAGCACAACTTAATTCCCAGATCTTCGCAAAATGCTTGGAAAGTGTCAGCTTCGAACTGGGTTCCATTATCCACCGTCAACTCCCTTGGCACCCCGAACCGGCATATAATGTTCTGCCAGAAAAATTTTTGCACATTCCTCGAGGTGATAGCAGTCAATGGCTTCGCTTCAACCCACTTTGAGAAATACTCGATTGCTACTACCGCAAACTTCAAGCCGCCTTTTGCCATTGGGAAAGGGCCTATGAGGTCCATGCCCCATCGAGCCATTGGCCATACTGGGGCGATAACTTGTAGCTGGACTGGCGGATGATGGCTTTGTCTGCCCATCCATTGGCAGCCTTGGCATGTTTGAACCAGCTCCTCCGCATCTCTTACTATAGTTGGCCAATAAAACCCTTGCCGAAGTGTCTTGCCAGCTAGCGCACGAGGGGCTAGATGACCTCCGCACAAGCCTTCGTGAATGTCTCGAAGTATGTCTTGACCTTCGGGCTGGGAGATGCACCGAAGCAGAGGGGAACACACGCTAGCTTTGTATAATACTCCGTCGATAAGCTTGTAATTTCGAGCTCTTGCTTGCAACCTTCGGGTTTCTGGACCTTCTAAATGGTCTATGCTACTTTGCAACATGTTCATAATCCGGGCTCGCCAGTCTGTAATCAGAATGCACAGTACTTCCGAAGAGGGTAACTGAACAGCTGCGGACTGTGCTAGTTCTTCGTAGAAAGCACCCTCCGGGAGGTCCACCGCCCCTGCTACAGCTTTTGCAAGAATATCTGCTAGTTGATTTTCTGCTCGAGGGATACTCCGAACCGTAAATCCTCTGAATGCTGCTTCGGCCTTACGGATTTCTTCAAGGTATTGTGCTAGATGTGGATTCTTTGCTTGAAAGCTTTTATCAACATGCCCTGCGACGACTTGGGAATCTGTCTTAATCACTATCCTTGCGGCGCCAAGTGCTTTAGCCTTTCGGAGGCCTAGTAGGATTCCTTCGTATTCGGCGATGTTATTGGTGGTTCTAAAGTTGAGTCTCGCAGAATACATGGCCTTCTGTCCTGATGGTGATATGATGACGGCCCCTGCTCCGGCACCGGATGCTTGATAAGCTCCATCAGAAAATATTGTCCATAAACCTTCGGAGGGTTCTTCTGGGGCCCAAATAGCAGATGGAGTCCATTCTGCTACGAAGTCGGCTATGATTTGGGATTTAATAGCTGTTCTTGCCGTGAAGGAGATTCCGAAGGGTGCTAGCTCGATCGCCCATTTTCCAATCCTTCCCGTAGAATCTTTGTTTCGGAGCATATCTCCAAGAGGATACGATGTAGGGACGATCAGGTTATGCGCCAAGAAATAATGCCTTAGCTTTCACGAGGCCATTACTAGGGCATAAGCAAACTTCTCGAGCTCGGAGTATCTGATTTTAGCTCCGGACAAAGCTTCTGACACAAAATAAACTGGGTTCTAAACCAACTTTCCTTTAAGCTCAACTTCCCGGACCAATACAGCACTTACTGCCGAGCCTGTTGCTGCAAGATATAGGAGTAGTGTCTCTTCTGGAAGGGGAACAGTAAGTGTTGATAATCTTCCGAGGTATGCTTTGATATCATCGAAGCTCTTCTGGCATTCCAGTGTCCAACTGAAGCTTTCGGACCCCTTTAGTGCTTTGAAAATTGGGAGGCTTCGCTCTGCTGACCTGGCCAGGAACCTGCTAAGGGCTGTGAGCCTTCCTGCTAGCTTCTATACCTGCTTCAAATTCTCTGGTGGAGCCATCCTTTGTAATGCACTTATCTGTGTTTGGCTAGCTTCGATTCCCCTACTCGAAACAAAGTACCCTAGCAGCTTCCCTGCTTGTGCTCCGAATATACATTTTTCCGGGTTGAGGCGTACTCCACATGCTCGGAGACTCTCAAATGTTTCAGCTAGGTCTAGGCTATGCTGGTGCTTTTGAGCACTTTTTATTACAATATCATCCATGTAGGCCTCGACATTCCGACCTATCTGACGACCTAGAGCCTTAGCTATTAAACGTGAAAAGGTGGCTCTGGCATTCCGCAAACCAAAAGGCATTCTTACATAACAAAATACTCCGGAAGGAGTTATAAAGCTTGTCTTGGCTTCGTCTTCGCGTTTCAGCCATACTTGATGATACCCAGAATAAGCATCGAGGAAACTTAGCAATTCGGAGCCGGCTGTGGAATCCACCAGCTGATCTATTCGGGGCATCAGGTAGGGGTCTCGCAGGCATGCTTTATTTAATGAAGTAAAGTCAATACACATGCGCCATTTGTTCGAGTCCTTCTTCCTTACAAAAACAGGGTTAGCCAACCACTCGGTATGGGCTACTTCCCTGATGATGCCAGCTTTTAATAATTTTTCTACTTCGGCTTTGGCGAGGCTTGCTCTTTCTGCTGACAGCTTGCGGAGCCCCTGGCGTACTGGCCTGGCTTTCGGGTTGACGAGTAGGCTATGCTCGATGATGCTTCGATTGACCCTGGTGATGTCTTCGTCGGTCCAAGCAAAGACGTCCAGATTTTGCCTGACGACTTCTTCTAATGAGGCAGCTATCTCCGGGGATAGCCCTTTGCCGAACTGCACTGGATACTCTTTGCCATCTTTTGAAATTATTCTTGTCTCAACATCACCTTCCGGGCTTGGCTTGAGAGAGGGCCCCTTCGAAAGGTTCGAGGCCTCTGGCACTTCTTCGATGCTTTTCGCCACGTTGTGTACTTGCCGGGGATCCAACGGCTGCCCATGGCCATACTCCATCCTCCGGGCTACAGCTTGATCTCCTGAAATAGTAAGCACTCCACCTTGCATGGGCATTTTGAGACAAAGGTAATTATGGTGTGCTATAGCCCCGAACTGGTTCAGCATCCCTCGGCCGAAGATTGCATTGTAAGCATATGGGGCGTCGACCACGTCGAAGATCACCTCTTCTATCCTGGCCAAAGGCCCCTCTCCGAAGGCAACCTCGAGGCCTATCTGGCCGAGGGCATCGAGAGGCGGTCCTGATAACCCTTGAAGTGACCGGGCCGCTGGAAGTAGATGCTTTCGGGGTATGCACATCTGATCGAAGGCCTGGACGAAGAGTATGTCTGCGGAGCTCCCGCCATCTACCAGGATCCTTCGGACCTCCACCCCTGCTATGTCGGCAGAAATGACCAAGGGGTTAGCATGGGGGAACTTCACCCCCGTGGCATCGCTGGCAGTAAACGAGATGGGCACATGGGACCACCTTTGCATCCCTTCGGCGGAACTCGAGGTCCCAATGTGCCCGACCTCACGGACGTACTCCCGCCGCTGCCTTTTCGACATGTTCCCAAGGGTCCCCCCTCCAGAGATGGGCAGGACCACTCTCTTGCCATGGTCTTGCCGGTCTTCCTGCTTCGGTGGTGGCATAATGTTGGCCACCGGAAGTCGCATGAGTGCCTCAGAGACACCAGTTCGGGCCACGACCTGCACAGGCTCTGACCGTGTCGCTGGTGGGGCTCGATCCGAAGCACCCCGCCCAGTACTTCGTTCAAGGTAGTCGCCCCAAAGGGCCAACACTGCCTTGTAATCCTTCGTGTCATGGATCCTATTGTCGCCATGCATGCAACAGAAAAAACTATGACGCCTGCCAGGCACCCTTTCTTGAGGCTTTGGCGGCCCGACCTTGAAATTCTTCGCCTGCTGAAAATTGGTAGGTGCCTTCGGAACAGAAGGTGCAATGTTTAGCACCTCCGAACGAAAATGCTTCTTTTCCCGCTTCTGCTCGTTGAAGCGGTTGTCTTGGGGAGGTTGCAGGAGAGCTAAGGCTTCAGGCTCCCTCTTGACTTCTCGGAGGGTGGGCGATGGCACTTCAGCTCGCCGAAGGCAGCCTTCCTCCGCCTTGGCATACTGTTCGAAGTACGCCATCAGCTGTGCCACAGACGTCACTGGCTTCCGATGGAGCTTGCTGAGGAGGTCGGGGTTTAGCACCCCTTCGCGGGCGGCGTCGACTACCGAAGAGGTAGACAGACCCTTAATCTGTGATTTGGTGTGGGCGAAGCGCGTGAAGTACTCCCGTAGTGTTTCTCCCGCTTGCTGTTTTACCTGGAACAAACTCCCTGTGGACATCGGGGCCACGAAGGTACCCTGAAAGTTGCTCACAAATTTCTTCTTCAGCTGCTCCCAGGAGCTGATCGACCCTGGCCTCAGGGACCAGAACCATCGGAGCACAACGCCTTCGAGAGCGAGGGGGAAGCATTTTGCCATAGTGCTTCGCACCCCTCCGCTTGCTTCTATTGCCAGGGCATATGAGCGGGCGAATTCTCCGGGGTCTGACCCACCGGAGTACTTGTGCAACTTCGAGGCCTTGAATCTGTGATCAAAGGGCACCCTTTGCAAGTCCGAATGTAACGGAGACTCATCATCGAAAGATGCATTGTCAGCCTCCTCCGGGACTTGGGCAGCTTCTGGGAGATTGTGAGCACCACCGTCTTGAGGCCCTTCTAGAGTCTCGGTGGAGGCTTGAGTGCGGAGGCGATCGGCGGCCTCTTGCCTCCACCTGGCCACTTCCTCCTGAAGCCTTGCTAGTTGAGTAGCCTCGGTTCCAGGAAGGTCTTCATCTTCGTCGGAGGGCATCTCTGGGTCCCGGGAGCTGACGTAATCAGTCTGAAGCACCGTAGGAGGAGCTCGAGGACCCCTGGGTACTCGACGCCCAACGGCCTCTATGGGAATCGCCGGAGCAGTTGAGGGTCTGGCTCCTGCGGTCCGAGGGGACCTTCGGAGAGGACCCAAAGTTTGACCTCGCTTCGGAGGCATAGCTAGCCACGAAGAGGTCTGGAAATGGAGGACTTCGAACGACTCGGGAAGTCGAGTGAAGGCCTTCGGGCTGCACTAAGAAGCCCTTAACCGAAGGGTGCGCGGAATCCTGAGACTCCGAGGCTCCCTCCGTAAGTGCTCTTCGAAGTGCAGTCAGCAGCAGAGAACAAGCTTCTAGAACTCAGTTCCCCACGGACGGCGCCAACTGTTGGCGCAAAAGTTTACACCAACAGGTTCTCTGAGATCTAGAACGAACAAACAGAGAGTTTGTGCTTAGGACTGCCTGAAACCTCCGAGTTGGATAATAGCTCGAGTAGTCCGAATGTGTGTTTTGAATAACTTGTTCTGGGATCCTTGTTACAGGGTATAGAGGGGGGTATTTATAGGTAAAAATGCATAAGGAAAAGACCTAATTATCCCTAGATTGCAACCGACATAGTGGAAACTATTTGGTGCCAGGAACAAGGTTATAAAAGGTAAAGCACTATAAGATAGATGGATAAGCCAAACATCTCATCAATCTTGTCGCTCAGCTTCGGAGCCTTTATCTTCCGTTCGGAGGGTTCACCAGGGCTTCGCATCGATGCACCCTTTGGCTTGACGCTTCTGCCTTCGAACAAGTGCCCACCAGCTTCGGAGCTCTTCATAGCCTTCAAAGTATTAATCTTTAAGTCCTGAAAATGAAGTAATTTCCCCCAACATATGGTCTGCGTACCATGAATACTGTCGTATGTACGATTGTCGCATGATGATCTCTTGTATTAATGTTTTTCATATGAAATTCAATAATGTTCCAATTTCGATAAATCGGGGTGCCACAAGATGGTATCAGAGCCGACTTGACTGTAGGAAGCCAAACGGACCAACCTAGCCAATAGCTGCAGAAAATTATTTCTCGAAAACCTACTTTATAAACTTTGTTCCTCTCCTCACTTTTCTTCAACTTGTTGTTTTTGTAGATGCCTGTCTATCAAGTGCACAATTACTGCCACCACTTTGAGGGCTTCGTCCGAGACATCTGCATGATGCTTACCTTCCTCGGGTTCCTCTTCGAACCCGAATTCCAGGGCGTGTACCTGGAGGAGTTTGTCGGGCCCTGTGACGTCTCCCTCGCCATCCACGGCTCCGGGGAGCTCCTGCCGCCCTACACCACTGCGCTTGGGGCCCGACCTTCGACGTTGCGTGCCAACGCGTCGCTCTCCAGGCCCTTATGGAGCTAAGGATGATCTACGACGATCGTCTTCAGAACTCGTCCTTCCGGCTTGTGCCGAAGCGCACTCCCGGCGCCCACCGTAGCATCTACCTCGGAGTTCACTCCGTGCGTGATCCGGTCATGGCCCGGCAGTCGTGTCTTCTTTAGGCTATGGACGACCTCCATACCGAGGCAGTGCTCGACACCGATGAGCACTATGAGGCGGTTGAGTTTCTTCGTGAGGAGATGAAGAACTTGATCCAGTAGAATGGCGAACTGCAGCGCAAGATCATGCAGCTGCAGAAGGACATCGCGGAGATGGTTCCCCTCCTCCGGAGAAAGAGGAAGCCCATCCGTGAGCCTGTCCCTCGCCCCAAGAGGATCCCGCCACACCCCTCCACCGCCAGACCCTCCACCACCAGCGCCTGCCTACCATCCTCGGCCCGCCTACAGGCCGCCTCACACCGCCGGTGGATCCAACGCCGGGCATCCTCGCCCTGCTCCACCAGCTCTGGCTGCTCAGCCGACGCCAGCCGCCAAGGCCCCGATCTTGAAGGATCACCAAGGGAGGCCGGTCGTCTGCTTCAACTGCCGCAAGGAAGGGCACTATTCGCACCAGTGTCCTCACCCCAAGCAGCCCCAAGGCGCGGCACCCAACCAGGCGGTTCATGCCCGCGTCAACCACATCAGCGCGGAGGAAGCTCAGGAGGCTCCCGAAGCTATGATTTTATTTGACTCCGGAGCGACACACTCCTTCATCTCGGAAGATTTTGTGAAAACCCACAACTTGGACGTGCTCCCTCTATCCGTCCCCATGATGATTGCCACTCCAAGCAATAAGACCTTATCCCACTTATACAGTCCTAAGGTTCAGATAGAGATCCAAGGAGTATTATTCCAGGCCGAGCCAGTTCTCATAAAATGCACCGGACTCGACCTCATCCTAGGGATGGATTGGTTGATGAAGCACAAGGGAGTGATCGACTGTACCAACAAGTCCGTCATAGTGACCAACCCTAAAGGCGAAGCCGTCACCTTTCGGATGACCAGTCGCAAACCACTCGAAGCATACCTCCACTCACTAGCCCTTGAAGAAGTGCTCATAGTCAAGGAGTTCATGGACGTCTTCCCAGAGGACCTACCAGGATTGCCTCCCAAGCGGGACATCGAATTCAGAATCGAACTTGTCCCCGGGACCACTCCAATCTCCAAGCGCCCATACCGGATGGCCGCCAATGAATTAGCCAAGGTCAAGAGCAACATCGAAGACCTAGAGCAGAAAGGGTACATCCGACCGAGTACCTCACCCTGGGGTGCACCGGTCATCTTTGCCATGAAAAAGGACAATACCAAGAGGATGTGCGTGGACTATAGAGCCTTGAACGACGTAACCATCAAGAACAAGTACCCATTGCCTCGGATCGACGACCTGTTCGATCAACTGAAGGGATCCTCGGTGTTTTCCAAGATTGACCTCAGATCAGGTTATCACCAATTGAGGATTAGAGAAGAAGATATACCCAAGACTGCCTTCACCTCCCGCTATGGACTCTACGAGTATACTGTGATGTCATTCGGACTCATGAATGCCCCGTCCTTTTCCATGAACATGATGAACAATGTTTTCATGGAGTTCTTGGATAAGTTCATTGTGGTATTCATCGACGATATCCTCGTCTACTCCAAGACCAAGGAAGAGCATGAAACTCACCTTCGTCTGACCCTCGGAAAGCTAAGGGAGCAGCAATTGTACGCCAAATACAGCAAGTGCGAATTTTGGTCGTCTGAGGTGAAGTTCCTCGGTCATGTCATATCTGCCGAAGGAATAGCAGTGGACCCGACCACCGTGGAAGCAGTGACCAACTGGCTGCAGCCCACTACCGTGACCGAGATCCGGAGCTTTCTCGGATTGGTCGGATACTACCGCCGGTTCATCGAGAATTTTTCGAAGATCGCCAAGCCTATGACCAGACTGCTTCAAAAAGAAGTGAAGTTTGAATGGACACCAGATTGTGAAGAAAGCTTCCAGACTCTCAAGAAGAAGCTTGTGTCAGCCCCAATCCTGACCCTTCCAGACATCCAGAAAGATTTCCACGTCTACTGCGATGCTTCTCGCCAAGGTTTGGGATGTGTCTTGATGCAAGATGGGAAGGTGATATCCTACGCCTCCTGATAGCTGAGACCGCATGAGCTAAACTACCCGACACACGACCTGGAGTTAGCAGCCGTGGTTCATGCCTTGAAGATATGGAGACACTACCTTGTGGGGAATCAGTGTGAGGTCTTCACCGATCACAAGAGCCTCAAGTACATATTCAACCAACCGGACCTGAACCTCATGCAAAGGAGATGGTTGGAACTGATCAAGGATTATGACTTGGGCATCCATTATCATCCGGGCAAGGAAAATGTGGTGGCAGACGCCCTTAGTCGAAAAAGGTACTACAACGCCATCGTGATTTAGGACCAGACCCCTTTGCTATACAAGGAGATGGAAAGGCTGAACTTAGGGATCACCACCCGAGCGTACCTCGCTGCCTTGGAGTCTAGGCCTGTCTTAATAGACCAGATCCGAGAAAATCAGAAGGAAGACCCGGACATTTTGCAGATCCAGCAGAACATGCGAAAGGGTAAAGCCCCCAGATTTTTTGAGGATGAGCATGGTACCATCTGGTTCAGAAACTGGATATGCGTACCCGACAAACCTGAGTTAAAGACCCTCATCCTTCTAGAAGCCCACGATACTCTATACTCCATTCATCCTGGGAGTACAAAGATGTATCAAGACCTGAAGGAGAAATATTGGTGGGTTAGCATGAAGAGGGAAATAGCTGAGTATGTGGCCAAGGGCGACACGTGCTGGCGAGTCAAAGCAGAACATCAAAGGCCTGCTGGACTTTTGCAACCTCTCAAGGTCCCCGAATGGAAGTGGGAAGAAATAGGAATGGACTTCATCACGGGACTGCCCAGGACCCAAGATGGTCACGATTCTACCTGGGTGATCATCGACCGACTCACCAAGGTGGCTCATTTCATCCCCGTCAAGACAACTTACACTGTCGCCAAGTTGGCCGAGTTGTATATGACCCAGATAGTATGCCTTCACGGAGTCCCTAAGAAGATTGCATCTGACCGTGGGAGCCAGTTTACCTCCAAGTTTTGGAAGAACCTTCAAGAGGAACTCGGCACCTGGCTGAACTTTAGCACCGCCTATCATCCATAGACCGACGGTCAAACCAAAAGGGTCAACCAGATATTGGTAGATATGCTTAGAGCTTGCGCTCTAGACTTTGGCGGAATGTGGGACAAGAACTTACCCTATGCAGAGTTCTCCTACAACAACAACTATCAAGCCAGCCTGCAAATGTCCCCGTTTGAAGCACTCTACGGACGTAAGTGCAGAACGCCGTTGCTCTGGGATCAAACCGGAGAATCACAACTGTTTGGGACAGACATATTGAGAGAAGCTGAAGAGAAGGTCAAGATCATTAGGGACAGATTAAAGATAGCCCAGTCCCGACAAAAGAGCTACGCCGATAACCATCGAAGAGACCTAACCTTTGAGGAGGGTGATTATGTCTATCTCCGAGTCACTCCCCTCCGCGGCACTCAGAGGTTCAACATGAAAGGCAAGCTAGCACCCCGCTACATCGAACCTTTTCAGATCCTCCAACAGCAAGGAGAAGTAGCATATCAACTTGAACTACCTCCATCATTGGTAGGAGTTCATGATGTGTTCCATGTCTCTCAATTGAAGAAGTGTCTTCGCGTGCCCACCGAGCAAGCCGATCTTCAACAGCTCAACATCCAAGAAGACTTGACATACATCGAGAAACCCATCAAGATCTTGGAAACCAAGGAAAGGGTAACCAGAAGTCGTGTAGTTCACTTCTGCAAGGTTCAGTGGGACAACCACCCTGCCGAAGAGGCCACATGGGAAAAGGAAGACAAACTAAAAGCCCAATACCCCGAGCTATTCGAGTAACGTTCCAATCTCGAGGACGAGATTCTTTGTAAGGGGGATAGGTTTGTAACACCCCAAATTTTCAAAGGAATAAAAATATTATTTAATACAATTTCCTGATATTTATTATTTTGGAAATACCTTAAATACCCTTCTTTACCCTTTTGAACTACAACCTAGGTGAAATGACCAAACCAGGAGCTGAAAATTTTTGTATATGATCCCAAGGCCAAGATATATTTTTGAGAATTTTTACAAATTTTTATCAACCATGGATATACCCCAAATGATTTAATCTATTTTCTGCAATTATTTTAAATCAAAAAACCTTTCAAAACAGTAATGGGCCTCTCCTCCCTTTCTCTCTCTCCCAGCCGGCCCAGCCCACTCCTCCCCGCACGCGCCATCTGACTAGTGGACCCCACCCACAGCGAACTCCTCTCCGCACGCGTACTTGGCCCCACCTATCGGCGCCAACCAAACCCCTCGCGCCTGACCGCTCGGTCCCACCCGTCAGTCCCCTCACTCGCGCGCTCACACCCGCTAGCCAGTGGACCCCGCCTATCAGTACCGTCGTCTACCTCCCGCCTCCACCCCCAAATTGCACCGGCCAACGACCCCCACCTCAGATCCGCCTCGCTGGCCCCTCCCACTTTAATTCGATGCCATTAAATGGTCCCCCGCGCCCAGCCGACCGTTTCCCCTCGTTAATCCTCGCGATTACACCCCAGGATCACGCTGCGCGTGTATGGCCGAGCCCTCGCCGGCGAGTTAAGTCCCTCCCTCATCTTTCCTTGCATGCAAGCTCCGCCGGTGACCCTATTTAACCCCCCTGCCCGTCTGCATTTGATCCCCCATGCTCACTCGCTGCGAGAATGAACAGAACGCCCTCGCTTCGGTTTTTAGTGCACCACCACCGCCCACACTCCAACCGTTGCTCGCCATCACCGAAGTCCCCCTATGTCCTCGCCGACCGCACCGCTACGACCGCAAGGACCACCTCGACCTCGGCCACCCCTCCGTAGCCGCCGAACCCCGCCGGATCGCCATCGCCGCCAAGGACCCGAACGCCTTCGCCGCCTCCGCTCGTCGCCAGCCTCGCCCCATCGACCGTTCGTCACCGCAAGGGTACCCTCATGATCCCCTAGTCGCCCTCTTTCTGTTTTAGGCCTTATGCACGACCGCCGTCGCTCACCGTTTCCTTTGGTCACTCGCCGTTGCCGGAGAAGATGACCGGCACGGGCGAGTACCCGTGCTGTGTCGGATTCAATCCTGGCCGTGTGATCCAGATCCAACGCTGGCGATTAAATCATCTGTACGGTTTAATCCACGCCGTCGGATCTGAGTGAAACGGTACGGTGCGATCTCGTGCGTTCGTTAATATTTAAAACCGTCGTTAAATCTCCGCCGCCCATCGCATACCGGTTCAACGTTTAATCTCAGTCGTCCACGTCATTTTAACTCCCCTCCTCGCCCGTGACCGCCCGATTGCGATCCAACGGTGGATCTTGATCCGGCGCACGCGCACAGTGCGCGGGTGCACGGTGGTCTCGGCTCACCGTGGACTGACGCCTGTTTTTGGTTTAATTTAAATTCCAGAAAATGCTTTTAAACTTCAAAAATTCATATCTGACGCATTTGAACTCCAAAAATTATCATTTCAATTCCAGAAAATTTGTAACTTTATTATTTACATGTTAATTCAATAAAATAGTATGTTTATTTTGAATATTTCATCCTTATTTATTAAAGTATTCAAATGCGCTTAGGGTAAATTACAAATTTAATTATTTAAATTTCAGCAAAATTTATATTTATTCATTTCCTGTTAATAGGATGAAACCACCAAGTTTTCTCTGAACCTCTTATTTTGAATTGGTTAGAAAACTTAAAAATAAGATTGTTCACACTTAAAGTCTCTTTTATAAAGGACCATATTCCATTATAGTTCATTTTTTTAAAATATTCATAAAATGAATTTCAGAAACTTAACAACTTTATTCTTCTTAAGTTAACCCAATCAAAACCAATATGCTTGTTGTGTGATTTTTGTATTCTTTATTGAATTTTATGTTTGTTACTCATGTTAAAAAGACTACGACGCCACCGAGGAGCCGGAGTACTTCCCGGAAGTTCCTCCCTCCCCTTTCGCTGATCAAGGCAAGTCACCAAACAACATTTTTGAGCATATCGAACCCATGTTTTATTAAATTATTGCTAAAACACATAGGGTATACATGCATTAGTCAAATGGAACCCTTACAATATATTTATTTAGGATCCCCCGACCTTGATGTGCAACCCAAGCCATGCTATCTCGCCTAAACTCCTTGTCTCCATATGATTAATGTTATTAGCTAGTGTCCAATGTATTGACACGATCGCTATAGGATAAAAATGAGTCATAGCAACATGGTTCTACTATATGATCCCCATTGTTTCTTATCTTTGGAATTCTGTCGGTGATGAGTTATGGTTGTGAGTGTATGCATGGGGGGTTCCGAGTGCAAGCTAGGGCATTGGTCGGTAGCACCCGGGGCACTATAAGGACCAGTCTGCGGGATCCATTGCAATACACATTCGTACTAACCACAAGTCTAGTGGGTAAGTCCTAACTAAAGTATGGAGTGTTCCAAACCGAGGCCACCATTTGGAGATGGGTCAAGCAGCACATGCGGGTGGCTTATACCGACATGGCCCAAAAGGGGGTGCGACGTTAGCCGGGATGCGGCCCGGCGCGTCGGCGAAACCTAGAGCAGGTGGTTATCACTTGGAGCATTTCATGCCGAGGTTTTGGCACGAGTTCCCATGGTATGGGTCATCTCGTTTGGGATGAGTGCGTGCCTTGTGGGTACAGTAGTACATCTCTGATCAGAGTCATAAATCTTTTCGAAAAGCCGAGCCCACGGTCAAGGGTGGGTTGCGTGACATCCCACAGTTAGATTACTTTGAATATGTATGTGCATGATGGTTTGACATGTAAGGACTGTTGTGCGGGGAGGTAAAACGTAGTCCTCGAGTTAGAAGTTGTTATTGTTGTTCATGTTTACATTTCCACATGATTAAATTTGACTACACTAATTGCAACAACTGAAAATGTACTTTTCCGCACTGTTAGCCACTACCCTTCCTTGTTTATTACCTTGCATTATTACTTGCATTTGCGGTGGCATGTTGAGTACTGTTTGTTCTCATACCCGTTGGACACCACAGAGGATGCCTACTATGAAGACGATCTGGAGTAGCGACCCAGTCAAGCAAAGATCCTAAAGAAGGCGTTCATCATGCTATTTACCTTTATTATTATTTTTATTCAACTCTGATGTAATAAATATGGTCTGCGTACCATGAATTCTGTCGTATGTACGATTGTCGCATGATGAACCTCTTGTATTATTGTTTTTCGTATGAAATTCAATAATGTTCTGAATTCGATAAATCGGGGCGCCACAAGCCTCTTCTAGGGTTGCGGCTCCGATGGACACCTCGACTCCACTGGACACCCCAGCTCCAGTGGCAGGGGCCGTTTCCACCGAAGTGGCTCCGGTGGCAGGGGCCATCCCTACTAACGTGGCTCTAGCCGGAGGGGCAGCCGCCGAAGGAGGAGCTACCTCCGCCAGAGTCGAGCCCCTTGTCTTCGTGCCGGGGAGGGGCAAAAGCATGTCAAGCCTCAGACTCCCTCCTGCTCCGACGACGACACCCTCTTCCAACGAGCCTTCGGAAAGCAACTCGGAGGAAGAGGCAACGACAGATGATCATCGAGCTCTATCTTGGCTTCATCTACTGGCTCCTTTCCTGGAGTAGCAGACGGGCCTCTGGGCGCTTCTAGGGCCTTTGGCGGAGAAAGGCCAGGAAATCGCTAACTCCGACGTGGTCTCCGTTTTGAGCGACGCTAGGGCCCTGGAGCTTAACATGGCCCTCGAAAGGGCTGCCCTTTAGGTATAAGAAGTACCGCAAATATTTTTAATTAGTAAATGTAAATCCCTAGTACTTACTTGTTCTTCTTGTAGCAATTTGTCCTTGCTAGAGCGACAGTGACTTCCAATGAAGTCGAAACTAACCGACTCAAGAGGAAGGTTACCACTCTCCAATCTGCGCTTAAAGGCTCCAAAGAGAGAACACTTCGGTTGGAGGAAGAGGTCCTCGAAGAACAGAGGGCTAGGGCCGAAGCCGACGAAGCCCTTTGACTCGAAAGGCAGAACAACGACACACTCCGAACTTCAGCCCAAGAAGCTGAAGCTGAGTGCTTGGTGCTCCGAGCGGAGGTCGAGAAGCTCCGACAGGAGGTGGCCACTTCGAGCACCCAACTGGTAGAGCTCCAAGGCTCTCTTAAGCAAGCGATGGCCTAGAAAAGCTCCTTGCTGTCCCAGATGGTCGAAGTGTCTGCTATTGCTGTGGGGTTGGAGGCGGCAGAGAAGAAAAATGCCATTGTAGAACAACGTACCTTGGATGCCCTTCAAGGCACCTTGGAATATTTTGGCACTATGTGCCCTTCGTCTTCTGCTGCGGCTAGCGAGTCCCTCGATCGGAAGCTGAAGAGGATTCAAGTGGTGACGTCGCTGATGATGGGCTCCGGCATCCGGTACAGAGAGATCTCCGGTCAATGCACTGGAATTAGAGTCCTCCGTCACCTCGAAGCCCTTCGGATTCCTATCACTTCGGTCAGGGGTTCGACACCTAGAAGCTTTGCCTCCGAGGCCTTGTTGCATCCTTCGCCAGACGTAGCCTCGGCTTGGGAAGTTTTCTGGTCAACCTAGAAGACAAAACACAAGGCAGCGGCTAAAGCTTGGATTGACGAGGCCCGTCGGCAGAAGCAAGCACAGACAAGGCCACCGCTTCAAGCTTCGCCGGCTCCGACACCTCCTGCTCTGCCAACTGACCCGCAGGTCTAGCTCATAGGGCACTTAATTATGTATACGAAATCTTGTAAAGCCCTTTGCATTAATGAAAAGTTTATAAACAAGAACTTGTTCGGGTGTTTTTATTCTCTTAGGTTCTGTCGTGTCTTTCGGAGCCTGACTTCGAAATACTGGAAATTAACGAAGGGCTCCGGAAGCAGTGATCAATCCTTGAGAGCTTGAGGCCTTACTGCGATGCCTTGGTGCAGGTCGCGGAACTCCTGCCGTTTAACCGCGATGACACCGGCGGAGACGTGGGCGGCGCGAAAGGCGATGGTGAACTCCGCCCATGTCACCACGTGGTCCTCAGGCTAGGACTCACGGCAGTTGTCCCACCATTCGGTGGCGGGACCTTGGAGCCGATGAGTGGCGAAGGCCACTCGCTCCCGGTCGGTGTAGGGGAGGAGATCTAGCTTCTTCCCAATGGTGCGGAGCCAATCTCCGGCCTCCATGGGGTTGGTGGTGGTGCTCGAGAAGATGGGTGGGCGCACGCGCAGAAACTTCGAGAGTTGGGGAGCGGGAGCGGGTGCGGGTGCCGGTGCATGAGGGGCAGGTTCTCCATTCTGCAGATGGTCCAACTGAGCTTGTTGGTGCTGCATTTGGGTGAGGAGGGTAGTGATCAATTGGTTCTGATTCGCCATCATCTCCGCCAAGGTGGGATGGTTGGCGGATGGCGACCCAGATTGTCGTGGGCCCGTTGCACCCCAGTTGGGTACAACACCCTCGGGCGCGTCGCGGCTTCCTCCTTCTCCGTTGTTGGAGCCAGTGTTCCGGTTGTCGGCCATCTTCTGAATATACCATGTTATAAAGTAAAAAGATGACGACAATACAATTAAAGAAAGTAGCTCATAAAGCTCATGCATATAAATCAAGTGGTAAAATTGTTCATTACACTCAATCTCTTATTCTATCTACAACACAACTCGTTGTAGATAGCATCACATACAAAAATTGTTTTATTAAGACAGCGGTCTCTAATGCCTACTCGCCACCGGAGGCGGTCTCCGTGCTCTCGGAACCACGAGTACGCGGCTCTCGAGGGATGGTGGGCTCGAGAAAGTTCTCGATAATCGAGTCGGAGACGAGGCCGGGGCGTGGGGCAGGGGTGCTGGCGGTGGATGGTCCAGTGGTGGAGGGGTGTGGTGGGATCCGCTTGGGGCGAGAGGCGAGCTCACGGATGGACTTCCTCTTCCTAGGGAGGAGAGGGACCATCTCCGCGATGTCCTTCTGCAGCTGCATGATCTTGCGCTGCAGTTCGCCATTCTACTGGATCAAGTTCTTCGTCTCCTCTCGAAGAAACTCGACCACCTCGTGGTGCTCATCGGCGTCGAGCACTGCCTCAGTATGGAGGTTGTCCATAGCCTGAAGAAGACGCGACTACCGAGCCATGACCGGATCACGCACGGAGTGAACTCTAAGGTAGATGCTACGGTGGGCGCCGGGGGTGCGCTTCGGCACAAGCCGGAAAGACAAGTTCTGAAGATGATCATCGTAGATCATCCTCAGCTCCAAAAGGGCCTAGAGAGCGACGCGTTGGCACATGACGTCGAAGGTCGGGCCCCCAAGTGCAGTGGTGTAGGGCGGCAGGTGCTCCCTAGAGCCGTGGATGGTGAGGGAGACGTCGCAGGGCCCGGCGAACTCATCCGGGTACACCCCTTGGAATTCGGGCTCGAAGAGGAACCCGAGGAATGTGAGCATCATGCGGAGCTCCCGAACGAAGCACTCATAGTGGCGGTAGTAGTTGTGCACTTGATAGACAGGCATCTACAAAAACAACAAGTTGAAGAAAAGTGAGGGGAGGAACAAGGTTTATAAAGTAGGTTTTCGAGAAATAATTTTCTGCAGCTATTGTCTAAGCGGGTCCGTTTGGCTTCCTACAGTCAAGTCGACTCTGATACCATCTTGTTGCGACCCGATTTACCGAAATCGGAACATTATTGAATTTCATAAGAAAAACAATAATACAAGAGGTTCATCATGCGACAATCGTACATACGACAATATCCATGGTACGCAGACCATATTTATTACATCAGAGTTTTAACAATAATAAAGATAATTAAAAATGCATGATGAACGCCTTCTTCAGGATCTTTGCTTGACTAGGTCGCTACTCCAGACCGTCTTCATAGTAGGCATCCTCTGTAGTGTCCAACGGGTATGAGTACAAAACGTACTCAACAAGCCACCGCAAATGCAAGTAATAATGCAAGATAATAACAAAGGAAGGGTAATGGCTAGCAGTGCGGAAAAGTACATTTTCAGTTGTTGCAATTAGTGTAGTCAAATTTAATCATGCGGGAATGTAAACATGAACAACAATAACATCTTCTAACTCGAGGAGTACGTTTTACCTCCTCGCGCAACAGTCCTTACATGTCAAACCATCATGCACATACATATTCAAAGTAAACTAACTGTGGGATGACACGCAACCCGCCCTTGACCGTGGGCTCGGTTTTTCGAAAAGATTTAAGACTCTGATCAGAGATGTACGACTGTACCCACAAGGCACACACTCATCCCAAATGAGATGACCCATACCACAGGAACTCGTGCCAAAACCTTCGCATGAAATGCTCCAAGCGATAACCACCCGCTCTAGGTTTCGCTGGCACGCCGGGCCGCATCCCGGCTAACGTCGCACCCCCTTTTGGGCCACGTCGGTACAAGCCAACCGTAGGTGCTGCTTGACCCATCTCCAAATGGTGGCCTCGGTTTGGAACACTCCATACCAATGCCCTAGCTTGCACCCAGAACCCACCATGCATTCACTCACAACCACGACTCATCACCGACAGAATTCCAAGGATGAGAATAACGGGGATCATATAGTAGAACCATGTTGCTACGACTCATTTTTATCCTATAGCAATTGTGTCAATACATTGGACACTAGCTAATAGTAATAATCATATGGTGACAAGGAGGTTAGGCGAGATAGCATGGCTTGGGTTGCACATCAAGGTCGGGGGATCCTAAATAAATATATTGTAAGGGTTTCATTGGACTAATGCATGTATATCCTATGTGTTTTAGCGATAGTTTAATAAAACATGGCTTCAATATGCTCAAAAATGTTGTTTGGTGACTTGCCTTGTTCAGCGAATGGGGAGGGAGGAACTTCCGGGTAATATTCCGGCTCCTCGGCGGCGTCGTAGTCTTTCCAATATAAATAAAATAAAATAAAATAAATACAACATTCAATTTAAACAATATAAAATCACACAACAAGCACCTAGGTTTAAATTGGTTTAATTTGAAGAAAATCAAGTTGTTAAGTTCCTGAAATTTATTTTATAAATAATTTAAAAGGAACTATAAAAAATATGGCCCTTTCTAAAAGGGATTTTAAATTGTGAAATGATCTCATTTTAAGCTCTCTAATTAATTTAAAATGAAAGGTTTAGAGAAAACTTAGTGGTTTCATCAAATTAACAGGAAATAATTAAATATAAACTTTACTGAAATTTGAAATACTTGAATTTACATTTTATCCTAAGGGCATTTGAATACCTATTTAAATAAACATGAAAAAGTCTAAAGTAAACATACTGTTTTAATTGAACTAATGTGTAGAGAATAAAATTACAAAATTTCTGGAATTGAAATGATAATTTTTGGAGTTGAAATGCGCAAGATATGAATTTTTGAAGTTTTAAAAGCATTTCTGGAATTTAAATTAAACCAAAAACAGGCATCGGTCCACGGTGAGCCGAGACCTCCGTGCACCTGCGCACTGTGCGCGTGCGCCGGATCAAGATCCACCGTTGGATCGTGATCGGGCGGTCACGGGCGAGGCGGGGGAGTTAAAATGACGTGGACGGCTGAGATTAAAACGTTGAACTGGTATGCGATGGACGACGGAGATTAAACGCGGGTTTTAAATATTAATGAACGCACGAGATCGCACCGTACTGCTTCACTCAAATCCGACGGCGTGGATTAAACCGCACAGATGATTTAATCGCCAGCGTTGGATCTAGATCGTACGACCAGGATTGAATCCGACATGGCATGGGTACTCGACCCATGCCGGTCATCTTCTCTGGCGACGGCGAGCGGGCCAGAGGCCACGACGAGCGACGGCGGTCGTGCCTAAGGCCTAAAATGGAAAGAGGACGACTAGGGGATCATGAGGGTACCCTTGCGGTGAAAAACGGTCGACGGAGCGAGGCCGGCGACGAGCGGAGGCGGCAAAGGCATTCGGGTCCTTGGCGGCGATGGCGATCCGGCGGGGTTCGGTGGTGACGGAGGGGTGGCCGAGGTTGGTGTCGTCCTTGCGGTCATGATGGTGGCGATGGCATGGACGGAGGTGGTCCGAGGCGACGGCGAGTGGTGGTCGGAGGTGAAACAGTAGAGGTGCGCTAAAAAGCGAATTGCGGGTGCTCTGTTTGTCCTCGCAACGAATGGTTGTGGGGGTCGAACGCGGTGGAGGCTAGGGGGTTAAATAGGGGTGTCGGCGAGGGATAACAGGCAACATATACATGGAAAGGGGAGAGGAGGTCTTCAATGGCGCCGGTGAGGCTCGGCCATGCATGAAAACACTGATCCCGTGGATTAATGGCATGGGTTAACGGGGGGAAACGGCCGGCGCGGCGCGGGGGACCGATTAATGGTGTCAATTTAATGGGGAATGGGCCGGCGAGGCGAATCCGAGGGCGAGGTCGTCGGCCGGCGCGATTTGGGGGCGGTGGCGCGAGGTGGATGACGGGTCTGACATGTGGGGGCCACCGGGCAGTGGGCGCGAGCGAGCGGGCGAGGCGACTGACGGGTGGGGTCGGGCTCGGGCGCGAGAGAGGGCGGTTGGCGCCGACAGGTGGGGTCGGGCTGTCGGGCGGACGCGAGAGGAGAGGGGCTCACTGACGGGTGGGGTTGGGCTATCAGTCTGAGGCGGGTGAGGGTAACGGGATGGGCCGGCCAGGAGAGAGAGAAAGGGAGGGGCGTGGCCCATTACTGTTTCAAAATATTTCTGAATAAAAATAATTCCAGGAAATATATTAAAATCTTAGGGCTACTTCCAAGGTTGGTAAAAATTTATAAAAATTCTCAAAAATATATTTTGGTCTTAGGATCATACATAAAAATTTTCAGCTCCTAGTTTAGCCATTTCATCTATGTTGTAGTTCAAAATGGTAAAGGAGGGTATTAAAGGTATTTCCAAAATGATAAATTCCAGGAAATAATATTTTTGTTACTTTGAAAATTTGGGGTGTTACACTTAGACTCTTCTATGGATCCTAACAAGCCGGAGCCTAGAACCCGTAGGCTGGCCACCTTCGGCTCTTTTACAGATACTTCGAACCCGGAGGCCAAAAATCTGTTTTTTCAAGTCCTTAGACTCTTCCACGGATCCTAACAAGCCAGAGCCTGGAACCCGTAGGCTAGCCACCTCCAGCTCTTTTACAGATACTTCGAACTCGGAGGCCAGAAATCTGTTTATTTAAAGTCCTTAGACTCTTCTACGGATCCTAAGAAGCCGGAGCCTGGAATCCGTAGGCTGGCAGCTAAGCCCTTGAACCCATGGTTCGTAGGCTATTGCCCGGGTCCTTAGAAAGACGCTTGACTCCGCAAGCATCTCCGTCCTCCTGATGCGTCCACCAGGAGTAAGGGATACTCGAAGAGCAAACAGGATTTGACCCTCCACTTTATTTAGAAAAGGAATTTTTACAAGTGATTACAAGGAGCCCCTAAGCGTAGTAACGCTTAAGGTGCTCCGCATGCCATGCATGTTTCAATTCTTCCCCTTCTAAGTTAGCTAATTTAAACGATCCGGGGCGCTCTGAGCGTAGGATAATATATGGTCCTTCCCATTTATTTCCAAGCTTCCCCGGGGCTATTACACTTCGCAAAACTAAATGACCTGGTCTAAGCTCGTTCAGCTTTATCTTCGGGTCATACCATGTTTTTGTTTGGCCTTGGTACTTCGTCAGATTGGCGACAGCTCGAAGCCTTGTTTCTTATGACAAGTCTAGCGAAGTGTTCCTCTCATCTTCATCTCCGGGTTGCACTACACGAAGGGATCCACCCCTCAGCTCTGTAGGAGTCATGGTCTCATCTCCGAATAGTAGTCTAAATGGGGTAAAGCCTGTGGACCTGTCCTGAGTGGTCCGAATGGACCACAGAATCTTGGGAAGCTCTTCAACCCACAGCCCCTTGGCCAACCCGACAATCCTTCGATTCAGCCCAGAGAGGATATTCCTGTTGGCTCGCTCGACAGCTCCGTTGGACTGTGGGTGGCGTACTACTGCGAAGCATAACTTAATGCCCAGTTCTTCACAAAATTCTTTGAATGTGTCAGCTTTGAACTGGGTTCCATTATCCATAGTCAGCTCCCTTGGCACTCCGAACCTGCATATAATATTTTGCCAGAAGAATTTTTGCACATTCCTTGAAGTGATAGCGGTCAAGGGTTCTGCTTCGACCCACTTGGAAAAATATTCGATTGCTACCACTACAAACTTCAAGCTGCCTTTGGCCATTGGAAAAGGGTCGATGAGGTCCATACCCCACCGAGCCATTGGCCATACCGGGGCAATAACTTGAAGCGGTACTGGCGGACGGTGGCTTCGTCTTCCCATCCACTAGCATCCTTGGCAGGTTCGAACCAACTCCTCCGCATCTCTTACAATTGTCGGCCAGTAGAGCCCCTGCCGAAGTGTCTTGCCTGCTAGAGCACGAGGGGCTATGTGGCTTCCACATAAACCTTCGTGAATGTCCCGAAGTATGTCTTGGCCTTCAGATTGGGAGATGCGCCGGAGTAGAGGAGAACACACTCCGGCTTTGTACAACATTCCATTGACAAGCTTATAATTTCGAGCCCTTGCTTGTAACCTTCGGAAATCCGGACCTTCTGAAAAATCTGCGCTACCTTGCAAGATATCCATTATCGGAGCCTGCCAATCTATAACTAGAATGCAAAGGACTTCTGCGGAGGGTAATTGATTGACTGCAGGCTTGACTAGTTCTTCATAAAAAGCACCTTCTGGGAGGTCCAATGCTCCGGCTGCAGCCTTTGCTAGAATGTCTGCAAACTAATTATCTTCTCGAGGGATACTTCGAACAGAAAATCCTTTGAATGCTGCTTCAGTCTTGTGGATTTTCTCCAGGTACTTCTCTAGATGTGGGTTCTTTGCTTGAAAGATTTTATCGACATGCCCTGCGATGACATGGGAATCTGTTTTAATTACTATCCTTGCTGCTCCAAGTGCCTTTGCCTTTCGGAGGCCTAGCAGGACCCCTTCGTATTCTGCGATATTATTGGTGGTCTTAAAGTTGAGCCTCGCAGAATACATGGTCTTTTTCCCTGACGGTGATATAATGACCGCTCCAGCTCCAGCACCAGATGCCTGATAAGCTCCGTTAGAAAATATTGTCCATAAACCTTCGGAGGGCTCCTCCGAAGCCCAAACTGCAGATGGAGTTCACTCTGCTACGAAGTCAGCTATGATTTGGGATTTGATAGCCGTTCTTGCCATGAAGGAAATTCCAAAGGGGGCTAGATCGACAGCCCATTTTCCGATCCTACCCGTAGAATCTTTACTTCAGAGCATATCACCAAGAGGGTACGAGGTAGGAACGATTAGGTTATGCGCCAGAACGTAATACCTTAGCTTCCGTGAGTCCATTACCAGGGCATAAGCAAATTTCTCGAGCTTGGAGTATCTTATCTTAGCTCTGGACAAAGCTTCTAAAACAAAATAAACTGGGTTCTGCACTAGCTTTCCCTTAAGGTCAACTTCCCTGACCAGTACTGCACTTACTGTGGATCCTGTTGCTGCAAGATAAAGGAGGAGTGTTTCGTCTGGGAGGGGCACAGTAAGTGTTGACAGGCTGCCGAGGTATGCCTTGATATCATCGAAGCTCTTCTGGCACTCCGGCGTCCAGTTGAAACTTTCGGACCCCTTTAGGGCTTTGAAAATTGGAAGGCTTTGTTGTGCTGACCTGGTTAGGAGTCATGCTGAATAGCGTGGGCCTCATGGCTCCAGAAGTGATGAGTCATTGTCAACGATAGTCAAAGAGGACAAAAGAAGAAGAGATCTGCTGTTTCATGGGCCGCGTGTGACTCAGGTACACGGGCAGCGAGCGACTGTCGGGCAGAGGAGGCTGCGAAGTCGGGCTGGCCCAATCCGGGTACATGGGCCAGAAGCAGTAGAAGACCCACTGGGCTGTTGACCAGGGTTGACTCAGGTACATGGGCGGTGAGTGATTGCCGGGCTGAGAGAGCTGCGGAATCAGGCCGGCCCAATCCGGGAACCTGGTACAAAGTCAGTAGAGGCTTTGTCAGTTTCAGCGCAAAACCGACTGTCCAGAAGAGAAGTCGTAGTCGCTACGAAAACTTAGCTTCCGCATAAGTCATCTGTATCTCTAGGCCCACAGTCAGTCAGTCGTGTCTGTAAAAATACCTAAGGGTAGTAGAGTCTTTTCCTTTATTCCTGCGTCTGTAAAAAACCCTAAGGGGCTGGTGGAATATTCCTAGTGTTGGGCAGCCTATAAATAGGACCCCAATCCCTAAGGTTAGGTCACCCTTTTGGCTGAAATCAATACTACTTCTTTGGGTCATTTTTTCTCTTGCACTCTCTCTCCTTTCCCTCTTGCTGTGCGCCGCCAGGCATTTATTCATTGCATTTTGCTTTGCATTTACTCCTTCTCAGTAAGAATCCATCTCCTGTTCATGTGTGGATGTGTGCATTATTCTCTCGGAATCAAAACCTTCGGTTTGATGTGTTTTTGGTGATTTTATTCCCGGTTTTGAGGGGTTCGGTTGCTTCTGTTGCGTGTGTTCTTCACGCAAGTAGTACTAGTTCTTGCTGTTGCAAGTAGTACTACTACATTGTTGCAACAGTACACTAATACCAGCTTTTTGCTTTTGTGCACAGCTTTTTGATCGAAGTTGTCAGGGCTGAGTACCTTTTTGACTGTTTTGAACGGTAACTTCTCATTTCACTCCTTGTGCATTTATTACTGAGAAGCTTATCTTGCCTTGTCTTTTGTATACTGTTTATCTGTCTATTAGCACTGCATTGGCATTTCTCTGTTTTTCAACAGTTGCTTCTAGGCTAGATATCTTTAGACTTAGGCGATCTGTTCTTTCTGTGCTGTTTAGTATTTAGAGGTGCGTTGGGTATTGGGAGCAGGCCATTGATTCGAAAGAATTTTTTAGGCGTCCATTCACCCCCCCTCTGGTCGATACTTTCGGTCCTACACCTGGCCAGGAATCTACTAAGAGCTACGAGCCTTCCTGCTAGCTTCTGGACTTGCTTCAAATTTTCTAGTGGAGCCATTCTTTGCAGTGCACTTATCTGTGTTGGGCTAGCTTCAATTCCCCTACTCGAAACTAAGTACCCTAGCAGTTTTCTTGGTTGCGCCCTGAATATACATTTTTCAGGGTTGAGCCGTACTCCACATGCTCGGAGGATCTCAAATGTTTCAGCTAAGTCTAGACTATGCTGGTGCTTTTGAGCACTCTTTATTACAATGTCATCCATATAGGCTTCGACATTTCGGCCTATTTGGTGACCTAGAGCCTTAGCTATTAAACGTGAAAAAGTGGCTCCGGCATTCCGCAAGCCAAAAGGCATTCTTACATAACAAAATACCCCGGATGGAGTTATGAAACTTGTCTTGGCTTCATCTTCACGCTTTAGCCAGACTTGATGATACCCAGAATAAGCATCGAGGAAGCTTAGCAATTCGGAGCCGGCTGTGGAATCCACTAGCTGGTCTATTCGGGGCATAGGGTAGGGGTCTCGCGGGCATGCATTATTTAATTAAGTAAAGTCGATACACATGCGCCACTTGCTCGAGTCCTTTTTCCTTACAAAAACAGGGTTTGCCAACCACTTGGTATGGGCTACCTCCCTGATGATGCCAGCCTTTAACAATTTTTCTACTTCGATCTTGGCGAGGCCTGCCCTTTCCACAAACATCTTACGGATCCCCTGGCACACTGGCCTAGCATTCGAGTTGACGAGCAAGCTGTGCTCGATGCTACTCCGATCAACCCCGATGATGTCTTCGTCAGTCCAGGCAAAGACGTCCAAATTTTGCTTGACGACTTCTTCTAGCGAGGCAGCTATCTCTGGGGATAGCCCCTTGTCGAACTGTATTGGGTATTCTTTGCCATCCTTTGAAATTATTTTTGTCATGACATCACCTTCCGGGCTTGGTTTAAGGGAGAGCCCCTTCGAAGAGTTTGAAGCCTCCGGAACCTCTTCTGTGCGCTCCGTCACACTGTGTACTTGCCGGGGGTCCAATGGATGGCTGTGACCATACTCTATTCTTCGGGCTATAACTTGGTCTCCTGAAACAGTAAGAACTCCACCTTGCGTGGGCATTTTGAGACATAGATAGTTGTGATGTGCTATAGCTCCGAATTGGTTCAGCATCCCTCGCCCGAAGATTGCGTTGTAAGCATAGGGGGCGTCGACGACATCGAAGATCACCTCCTCCACCCTAGCCAAAGGCCCCTATCTGAAAGCAACCTCGAGGCCTATTTGGCAGAGGGCATCGAGAGGCGGACCTGCAAAACCTTGAAGTGGCCAGACCGCTGGAAGTAGATGCTTCCGAGGTATGCACATTTGGTCGAAGGCCTAGACAAAAATTATGTCTGCTGAGCTCCTGTCGTCCACCAGGATCCTTTGGACTTCCACCCCTGCTATATCTGTGGAAATGACCAAGGGGTCAGCATGGGGGAACTTCACCCCCGCGACGTCACTGACAGTAAAAGAAATGGGCACATGAGACCATTCTAGCATTCCTTCCGCGGAACTCGAGGTCCCAATGTGCCCTACTTTGCGGATGTATTCACGCCGCTACCTCTTGGACATGTTACCGAGGGTCCCCCCTCCGGAGATGGGCAGGACTACTCGCTTGTCGTGGTCTTGTGGGTCTTCCTGCTTTGGTGGTGGCATAATGTTGGCCAACGGCAGTCGCATGGGGGCTTCGGGGACACCGGCTTGGGCCACGATTTGCACAGGCTCCGACCGTGCCGCTGTTGGGGCTCGATCTGAAGTACCCCGCCTGGTACTTCGTCCTAGCAATTCACCCCGAAGGGCTAACACCGCCTTGTAGTACTTCGTGTCATGGCTTCTATTGTTGCCATGCACGCAGCAGAAAAAACTCTGGTGCCTGCCAGGTACTCTTTCTTGAGGCTTCGGCGCTCCAGTCTTGAAGCCTTGCGCCTGCTGATAATTGGCAGGTGCCTTCGGCACGGAGGGTGCGATGCTTAATACCTCCGAGCAGAAATGCTTCTTTCCTCGCCTGTGCTCGCTGAAGCGATTGTCTTGAGGGGGTTGCAGAGAAGCTGAGGCTTCGGGCTCTGTCTTCACTTCTCGGAGGGCTGGTGCGGGTGCTACAGCTCGTCGAAGGTAGCCCTCCACCGCCTTGGCATACTGTTCGAAGTATGCCATCAGCTGTGCCACGGATGACACAGGCTTCCGATGGAGCTTGCTGAGGAGATCGGGGTTCAACACCCCTTCGCGGGCGGCGTCGACTACCGAAGAGGTAGACAAGCCCTTTATCTTCGACTTGGTGTGGGCGAAACACGTGAAGTATTCCCGAAGCGTTTCCCCTACTCGCTGCTTCATCTGGAATAAGCTCCCTGTCGACATTGGAGCCACAAAGGTAGCCTGGAAGTTGCTTACGAACTTCCTCTTCAACTACTCCCAAGATCTAATCGATCCTGGCTTCAAGGACCAAAACCATCGGAGAGCCACACCTTCGAGAGCGAGGGGGAAACACTTTGCCATAGTGTTGCGCACCCCTCCGCTTGCTTCTATCGCCAGGGCGTATGAGCGAGCAAATTCTCTGGGATCTGACCCGCCGGAATACTTGTGCAACTTCGAGGCCTTGAACCTGGGATCAAAGGGCACCCTTTGCAAGTCCGAATGTAGCGGAGACTCATCATCGAAAGATGCATTCTCAGCCTCCTCCGGGACTTGAACAGCTTCGGGAAGATTGCGAGCACCACCGTCTTGGGGCCCTTCTAGAGTCTCGGTGG
Source organism: Zizania palustris (assembly GCA_019279435.1). NCBI lineage: Eukaryota > Viridiplantae > Streptophyta > Magnoliopsida > Poales > Poaceae > Zizania > Zizania palustris. The sequence continues at coordinate 56,211,039 of JAAALK010000287.1, read as the reverse complement.
AGGCTTGGGAGCGGAGGCGATCAGCGGCCTCTTGCCTCCATCTAGCCGCTTCCTCCTGAAGCCACGCTACCTGAGTAGCCTCGGCCTTAGGAAGGTCTTCGTCTTCGTCGGAGGGTAGCTCCGGGTCTCGGAAACTGACATAATCAGTCTGGATCACCGTAGGAGGAGCCCGAGGGCCTCTGGGCACTCGACGCCCAGCGGCGTCCTCGGAAACTGTTGGAAAAGCTACGGGTCCGGCTCCATTGGTCCGAGGGGACCTTTGGAGAGGACCCGAGGCTTGGCTTCGCTTGGGAGGCATAGCTAGTAACGGAGAGGTCCGAAGACCGAGGACTTCAATTGGTCTGGGAATGCGAGGGAAGGCCTTCGAACCGCACTAGGAAGCCCCTTACCGAAGGGTGCGCGGAATCTTGGGACTTCGAAGCTCCCTCCGCAAGTGCTCTTCGAAGTACAGTCAGCAGTAGAGAACTAGCTTCTAGAACTAGGTTCCCCACGGACGGCGCCAACTGTTGGCGTAAAAGATTACGCTAACAGGTTCTCTGAGATCAAGAACAGACAAACGGTGAGTTCGTGTTTAAGAACTGTCTCAAGCCTCTAAATTGGATAATAGCTCAAGTAGTCTGAATATGTGCATTGAATAGCTGAGTATTCGATCCCCATTACAGGGTAAGAAGGGGGGTATTTTTAGGCAAAACTGTCTAAGGAAAAGACCTATTGACCCCTCAATTACAACCGATATAGTGGAAACTATTCGGTACCCTGAACAGGGTTAAAATGGTAAAATCTACCCAAAGCAAGTAGATAAGTCAAACATCTTATCAATCCTGTCGTTAAGCTCCAAAGTCTCATATCTTGCGGAGGGTTCCTTCGGATCGTAGATCGAAGCACCCTTCGGCTTAACGACTCCTCCACCTTCGAGCATGAGCCAATCAGCTCCGAAGCTGATAAGTCCTTTTGAACTGTTAATCTCTAAGTCCTAAAAGTGAAGCATTTTCCCCCAACAAATACAACTTTTATTTGAATGTTATTATCCTATTTGAAGATCTTAAATATTTTTCAAACATAAGTACAAATACTAAGAACCATTCGAGGTTCTTAAACACTTGAACATGTTGCGTAATTCTATATTACGCGAACAAAAATATTACTCTTAAATTAGTGGTTTTTATTTCTACTCTTAAATTAGTAGTTTTTGTTTCTAGTTTACGGGTCTTCAACTTAATAATCTGCAGCCCAAAAGGCTTATCCAAACAAGCATATTTGAGCATTTATTTTTGCATCACGAACAAGAATAATTTTACGGTACTAGAATGTAGCATATCTTTTTTTTTAAAAAAAAAAGTACTCCTCAGGTATTATAAAAAAAACTCGAAATAACTCTACGCTCCGGTATTGCCGACTGATTACATAACTCCTGACCTAATAAATCAGGTGTTTAACCTCTCAAACCTTTTAAACAATTGTTTACTTAATCTCTAAGGTGTTTTGTAAACTAGTTTTATCATAACATACCACATCGTACTAAATTTAGAATTCGGATCACAAATAGCCAATATAAGATTTGTAACGCTTAGCTGCAAACTCCAGTAATTCTGTAACATGTAGGCTCTCACGAGTGAGACAATTGTTGAGCAGGAAGAAGTCACTTCCGGTGGGGCGGGGCTGTGTGCTCGACACAACTGAACAGCCCAGCCGCTCCGGTTCTTGAGTTTGACAGAATGCTTGAACTACCAAACCTTCCTCAGGTGCCTTGACTGCCTGCTTCTTCCTCCCTCCCCGCTCCGAGAAAGAACCAGTCCTGCTGCATCATTGACGCTTTACTCCTATGTGAATTCCAACCCTGCCTTGTTTAAAGGATAGGCTGGAACCTGGAAGAGAGCTAGCTGGAGTAGCTGCTAGTGTGTCTCGCTTGCTCATCTGCATCTCTGCTCTGCCTGCAGTTAACAACCATGAACAACAGTGGTGCGTGGCGAATTTGAGCTTTGTTCGTGCTGATGAGTTGCCTTGCAGCAGTGCTGCCTTCTTCGTCTGACGTTCTTGTAAGGTATCGTGGTATCATGTTGAAAATTATCATGTTTGAGTTTTGCAATGAATATGCTTTTCAGCTTATGTTGATCGTACCTTTTGCGGTTCATATTTTTGTAGTGATATGTATATATACAGTGCACATCCATTTTGGATGTACGATCGGATTTTAATCCATTATCTAAAAAATGTATACAATGTAATGCATTTATTAAAGATGTGCAATGTAATAACATTGTTACTTATTTTAATATTTAGAGTATCATCTAAGAGCATAAAAACTCACCTAGAATGAGATACATGAACTTTCGGGGATTAGTGTTATTTGGTACGAACTAATAGTTCTATACTCACTATGCATGCTTAGGTCCTGTTTAGGAACAAAATTTTTTAGAGTTTTAGAAGTAATACTACAGTATCGAGTAATACTGCAGTATTATATCATGAAATGTGTTTGGGAACACTATCTGAAATATCTATAAAAAAACTGTGGTATTAGAAATGCAGTACTAGATCTGCAGTATTAAAAAAACTTTGATATGGAGCAAAGTTTTTCTCTGTAACCCATCCCGCACACGCGCTAGAGCCTGTTCTGCTTCCCACGCGCCGCCGCCTCCTCTTTCCGCCCACTAGTGCCAGCGCTGCCGCATCTCCTGCCCTCGCTAACGCCGCCGCACCACCCGCCCTCGCCAGCGCCACCGCTAGTGCATCCCACACCGCCGTCGCCAGCGCCGCCGCATCGCCAACGCCACCACATCTCCCACCCTCGCCAGCGCCGCCCGCTGTCGCCAGGGCAGCCGCGCCGCCTGCCGTTGCCAGCTTGGATCCTTTTCTTGCATGGTCATATATTACTATTAATTATGTTCTCGAAAAAGTTGTAATATTTTGAATCAAACATGATGCAAAAAATTCTTTGCTTTCAAACACCTCTACGTATCTAATACCGTGGTATTCAAAAACTATCGTATTATAAAACCGTGGTATTATCATGGACACAGTATACTATAGTTTTTGAAATACTGTGGTTTTCAAAAACCCTGTTTCCAAACAGGGTCTTATATGTAACTTGTTACTTTATATGCATTTGGAAGCAAGTGAAACCAAACACATTTGTTTTTTAAGAGGACGACTAGTAATATAATGTGTCTCCCATTTCTTATAAAGTCTTGGCAATCTTTTTAAATATAAATTATTTTTAAATTTATAGCCATTTTTATCATTTTTTAATGTTTAAACTTATCAAATAAATACTATTTCACACCAATAAACAACTAACCTTTATCAAAACAAGGGCAAGATTTAGTAGTGGCCAGTGACTCGTTTATAGAATCAAGAATGCCCACCTGATCATTTTGAGTTAAGAATTAGACTCTTCGTAGTACTCCCTCTGCTAAAAAAATCTTTTGGTATATGATTCTAGATATTAAAGACTAATTAATTAGTGTGTATTTTCTATATTTATTTTATTAAATATAATGTAAGAGTAAATATAGTATGAGAAATGTGAAAAAATAATATCATATTAGAGATATAGTTGTTCAAAATGCACAATAAAATAGAAAATAACGTGTTTTAGACAACTTTTAATATAACTCTAAAACAACTTTTTATAAATCAGAATGAGTACTTCGAGTTGGTGATACTTTTCCATTGAAGGCCGGATAATCGTAAGGGGAGGAATGTCCGAATTGGAAGGAGCTCTGAGATCCTGCATGGAGCAGCTGCTCATTGCCAGGGGTGGAGGAGCGGGATCAGAAGAAATCGCGAGCTACAACGCAAGCTCGAAACGGCAAACAAGAAGACCGCGAAGCTCGCCACTGAGAACAACAACCTCACCAAGGCCATCGACACGAAGGACGCGCTGATCAGCGAGCTGAAGTAGTCCAAGTCAACATCAGCGGGTGAGCTCGCTGACGCGAGGGAGAAGCTGGATGTGGCGCAGAAGCAGAGCGTGCCGCTCCAGTACGAGGTGCGCATGCCGCATGCTGCAGAAGGAGCTGGAGATTAGGACCCAGGGGAGGGATTACGACCTCCAGTCCATCGACGCCGCGCGCAGGCAGCAGCATGAGAGCCTAAAGAAGATCGCACAGCTGGAGGGCGAGTGCCAGCGTCTGCACTCCATGGTCCGGAAGAGGCTCCCCGGGCTGGCGGCCATCGCCAAGATGAAAAATGAGGTTGACCAGTCGGCCAGAGCTACAACTACTTTGAGAACGACATTCTCCATGGCGCCGATGTCGTCGCGGTCCGTGGCACCGATGTTGTCGCGGCCAATGAAGCCGATGACGGCATGGCCCACGACGCCTCGGCGTGCTTCGGAGTTCGAGACGTGCATGGCCAAGCTGTGCATGATCGAAGACGAGAACAAGGCTCTGAAGCAGACACTGGCCAAGAGGGACGTCAAGCTGCAGTTCGTGCAGATGACGTACGCGGACGAAGCCTGCAAGCTCTCGGTGGTGTTAGAGATATGTTTCGAATATAGGTGTTTAATTAGGTTACGATTGAATTTTGAGTTGTATTAGGAATATAGATAGAGTCCTTATCTAATACTCTATCTATGGGGCCATATAAATAGATGGCTAACTCTGTGTAACCATGAAGAAGTAGACAACTTAGGTGATCGGTTTGGGTGGGTGGCATTGCCATGGTGCACCCAGATACCGATGTAGACACCGTTTATGGGGAGGAGCGTCCGTAGTCATGCCCCGGAGTCGTAAGACTTCGTTACCAAAATATCGTGCTTCGGTGTTGTCTCTTTGGTGTGATTTTCTCATGGCGTCTCTTTGATCTTGTTATTTCCACTACGTTAGGCTGTACGGGCCTGATTTTCATAACAAGTGATATCAGAGCCATGGATTGGGAAGATCATGTTGGAGGTGTGATGATGTTCCGTATTTGCGCGGGATTACACAAGGTGTAGGATGATGGAGCATGCCGGCAACCGATGACTCGATCGGTGGGATTGGAGCACTTCGAGCGGGTGGCTCGAACCGTTCAATGAGTTGCGATCAACTAGGATCAGAACAGACGTGGAGAGATTAAGTTGATTAGTGGCTAGGCTGTTGTTCGATGGTGGGTCGGTCAGACGTAACGCCCAGGAGATCAATGCTGCGGCGGGAAGTACTGCGGTGATGGTGGGACTTCGGCTCATACGAAGTGAGCAGTGGTTGTTATGGTCAAGGTGGAGTAAACAACGATGATGGTGCAAGTCATGGAGATCTGCGGGTGTTTTTATCTACAAAGGAGAATATATCTGAAAAGAATTCGGATTTCCTACGGATATGGCATTATAGATGGCGTCACGGTCCAGCGGATCAGAGCGTTTTTTCTCCCGATGCACTGGCGCAGCTGGGTGCGTGGATGGCTCAAAGCTGTCGGGCGCCGGCCAGGCGCGGCCTAACATAGGAGGCTGCCGGCCCAAGCAGTCGCACGTGGCCTAGGAGCGGCCTAGCGTGGGAAGTGGCGCAGCCTAGCTGGTTGGCCTAGGACGCGGGAGGTGTCGGCCCAGGCACTGGCCTAGTGCGGGGAGTGGTGCGGCCCATCAGCGTGTGAAGGTGGCGGCTAGCCTAGCCGGCTTGGTGTGGCCCACGTGGTGGAATCATCCAGGTGGCTTGTGCGGCCTAAGAGCGCGCTGGATTGATGGGCCAGGCTGAAGATGAGGTCCATGTGCAGGAATTTGAGTAGATTTCGGATTTGGAGTCCGATTAGAACTCAAATTTTATCCAAATTTGGCTCTTTTTTTTGCAAATTTGGGGGTCTTTTCGGGGGTATAAATATGTACCAAAGGGAGGCCAAAATATGCAGATCTGAAAAGGAGAAGCTTGATCGAAAATAAAATCTTTCGATCAAAGGGTGGTTTTTTGAGCGGTCGACGAAGGCGCGTCTTGTGTAATCGGCATGAGGAGGTCGTTCAAGGCTTGAAGACTACAAAGGCGGTGCAAGGCTCATCGGTGGTCGTCGGTGGATTAATGAGGAGACGTGTGGAGCTAGTGTGGACGATTTGATCACGGCGCCAGGCGATATAATCGTGGATCGACGGATGGCATCGATGGCTCCTAAATTTGAGATGATGAGGTTTGACGGGACCGAAAACTTTGGATTGTGGCAGCCGAGGGTGAAATATTTGTTGGCTCAATAGGGAATCTTGAAGACTCTCACTGACAAGAAGCCGAAGAAGATGGATGATGATAAATGGGATGAGATGAAAGCACTGGCATCTGCGACTATCAGATTGTGTGTCTCGGATCATATCATGTATCTCGTCATGGAGGAAATATCACCGAAGAAAATTTGGGACAAATTGGTCAGTCAGTTTATGTCCAAGACGTTGACCTAGAAGCTGTATTTGAAGCAGAAGTTGTTTGGCTTGAAGATGTAGGAGGGGTCAGATCTGGTAGAGCACATTAATGCACTCAATAAATTAATCGCTGACCTTGTTAAGGTGGAAGTGAAAATTGAGGATGTTTACAAGGTAATTATTCTTCTGTGTTCATTGTCGGATGCTTACGAGCACTTGGTTACTACATTGACATATGATAAAGAAACCATCAAATCAGAAGATGTTGTTGCAGCGTTGCTTGCTCACAATCAAAGGAAGAAGAACAATGCAACAGGAGGGTCTTCTGGGGATGCTTTGCATGTCAGGAATGATCATGGCTCAGAAGAGAAGAAGAGCAAGAAGAAGAAGGGGCCATTGTGCTACAACTGCCAGGAGTGGGGACATATAAAGAGAAATTGTACAGCGCTAAAGAAAGAATGGAGGATCCGTAAATGTGGTAACTGCCAACAAGATAGATACTCAGATGGCGATGGTGATGTTCTCATAGTATCAAGTGAAAAGTCTTGTGAAGGTTGGTTGTTAGTGTTGGACCGGAAATGGCGACCAGAGGTATTTTACTAACTCTGTCCATGTCACCCATAGATCACAAAATCGGTTAAGGTCAACTGGTGATCTTAACCTGCGCTAATACCAATTGTTGGACCGGAAATGGTGACCAGAGGGGGGCTTAATGGGAGCTTTTAAAATTTCAGGCTAAAAATAGCCTTCTGTTTTAATCCTGTCTTCTACGGAACAGGCTTCGAACACGCCCTTTGAAGTTCTGGTTCGAAGATATTTGACAGCTCCGAAACCAGGCTTCGCAAGGAGCAAAAGTTCGAAGTCAAGAAGACATCGCTCCACCCACAACTCCAAAAACTCAACTCTGCTGAGTCAGTACAGGCTCCGCACACAGGGTGTCTTCGAGCAAACTTCGCACTTCACCCTTCACAGGAGAAGGTTTCCCTCTACAGACTTCGACCAGATACTCCACGCTAGCAACTGGTACTAGGCTTCATATTTCGAAGGTTTAAACTCAGAGCACACTGCACTAAGTACTTCGGCAAGGGAAGAAAACAGTCTCCAACTAAGGACCAGTCAGTGCTTTGCTAGTAAATGACGAGGGGTTACCTCAGTTTACACAGAGCAAATACACTGAAAAACACACTTCACATGCACAGACCTCTCACACACTTCTCTAGAAGAGAACTAGTGCACAAACTCCACCAAGAAGGAAATAGTGCACAAAGGAATCAAAGCATGCAGTGTAACATAGAATACACGTTCAAGCAGTGAAAGAAAAACATAATCAAAGCTTCATTGCATGAACAGGGAACACAAAATGAACTTACAGGTTTGAATACAAGAGAATGGCGGCTAGCACAGGAGCTCTAAAATGGCTGCTCAAAGTGTTATTGTTGCCTAGCTAGCCTCCACTATTTATAGGCACTATTCAGCCCTGTGAATAGACTACTTTACCCCTAGGGTTTACACTGATTTTGTCTCATGAGAACAGGGGGTACAGTTGGTAGTATACTTTATTTCGAGGCTTCTTTTGTCAGCTTCGCAGAGGAGACATCACCAGCTTTTGCAGAGCAGACACGGTCAAACTTTGCTGTTTTGGATTGTTCTGAAGCCCTCCCTTCGCACGCGAGGGGTGCGGTAGCTTCGGCGAGAATCCTTGAGCCTGACGGCCTTTGCTTCACTGAAGTCATCCTTCGATACAGTGACGGTTTTGAGCCGAAGCCGTCAAAGCCCTTGAGCCTTCGCGCCATCACCTTCGGAGTGGAGCACCACGGCTTCGCAGCTACTCCCAGCGAGAACTCCATCAGTCCGTGTACCGAAGCCATGCATGGCCGAAGTACTTCAAGACAACAACACTCCAAAGCCCCACCTTTGGAGTACCATCCTTCGAAGTCCCTCCTTTGTCCAAGGATTCCACATGAAGCATTCCATGAGCACTCTGTCGCAGTGTTTCTCCCCGAGCACACTCCTCGACGAACCTCACCCAAACCATGCCTTCGATGCACCTTGACTTCTGAGACCTCCGTCGGGTAAAGCTTCGAATGCCTCCATCCGGAGCACACATCGAACACCATGCCTCATTGTTGAGGACTTTGTCTGCCATACTCCGAAGTCACTCCATTCGCAGTACCCTTCGAAGTGTCTGGCCTCCGAGGACTTCGTCTTAGGGTACTTTCAGCCGGAGCAACGCTCCGCACCCTCTGCCTTCGCCTGGTGAACCTTGACCTGAGGACCAACCTTGACCTCTCACAGCCTTCACGACCGAACTCCCCGCTCGCCTAGCATCAAGCCTCCTGCTTGACCCAGGTTCACTTGCTGTGAACCGTCCGTCACCTCCGAGGTCACCTGCGCACCACAACCAGACAGACAAGTGTATCTAGTACCCCGGAGACCTCTCCGGGTGAATAACTTCTGGCACACACTCCGGTGTACTACCCAAAGTACCGAACCCTTCGGTACAACCAAGTCATCATGTACTATCGGACCCCTCTAACATTCACACTCTGCTGCAACAGCCGTAGCAACCGGATCCACCGAACCCTCCAGTGAAACAACCTCTGAACCCCTTCAGAGGGACCCCTTCGAATCCAGAGGATAAAATCTGTCAATCACTCATCACAAACTCCGAAACTAACCCTTGGTTTCTCAATCTCCCACTTGATGAGTGCATTGACAACCAAATTCAAGTTCAAGAAAATTTGAAAAATTTCAGCACAAAAGTGACCATAAAAGTTCAGAAAAGAGCCAAATCATGTCACTTGACAAAAGAATTTCTCTCCCCATTTTTCAAAAGAGTAAAAGTCCCTTCGACACATCTTTCCCTTCGCACAATAAATACTCCCCCTGAGTTATTTTCCCCCTTGCTGTAGAGAACTCAAAAATTTCTCCCCTTTGGCAATGCAAGCATCAAGGAGCAGTTAAAATATGCAAAGCTTCGAAATAGGCAGAATTGCAAAGACATATAAAGCAAAAATATACCAAACTTAATGTCGGTTTTCATGTGCTCAGCTCAATTTAACATGATCTAAAAAACATGATGACAGCATGTGATTTCATTATTTTGAAATAAAAGCTTCTCCACTCAATCAAGGTAACTAGATAAGTAAAAGCAGAGACTGCGCAAAGCTAGTCAATTTCTACTCTAGATAGACAAGTCCAGTTCAAGTGGAGTATTGAAAGCAAACTTTATGGACAATGAATTTGATGTTTTTTTCATAATGCCAGGGGTTATTTTTTTGTCTATCTTATACTTTCCAATCAAACCAAGCCTAGGCAAGAAAGCCATCAGAAGCTTAAGACAGTGATTTTGGCATACACTAAATTATCCTAGTTCATACCAAAGTGCAATGGTAAGTAGTCTAGGATAAAGGAGTGCGACAAACAAACCCACCTGGATCTTTTCACTTTTAGCATTCAACTCTTGGATTTTTTATTTTTGATAAGTGAACAAATTGTTTATTACTTGAAGAATATCCATGAGTAAGCAATAGGATTTTTCAAGTTGTAATTTTTGCATCCAGAGAAAAAGATTCTTGCTATCAAGCAGATAAAAGATAGCTAAAGCAGTCCTACCTAAACATGCTAGAATCAAGACTAAGCAGTGAGCACGATTTTGATTTTGGAAAGGAAAATCATGCACAAAATGTATCAGACATATTAAATGGAGCTGAGCTGACATGATTACATGAATTAAAACAAGGCATATTAGTGAAAAAAATGTAAATGCAATTTCACACACAATGAGAATATGCATATCAGTGAAACTGTGCTCCCCTCACAGAATGTCGTAAGGGTGACAAACACCAAGTTCCCCACGCAAGTAGGCAAAACGAGAAGCATCGAGGGGTTTTGTGAAAATATCAGCTAGCTGGTGTTGGGTATCAACATACTGAAGTTCAATATCACCCTTCTCATTATGATCTGTGAGAAAATGATATCGTACATCAATGTGTTTGGTTCTGTAATGCTGAACCGGGTTGTTTGCAATACAAATAGCACTAGTGTTATCACAGAAAAGTGGAACACTCTTATAATCTAACCCAAAATCACGCAAAGTGGAAACCATCCACAAAATCTAAAAGCAACAGCTAGCTGCAGCAACATATTCGGCCTTAGCCGTTGATTGTGCAACACTAGACTGTTTGCGGGAAGACCAGCAAACCAGCGAAGTACCCAGAAAATGACAAGTACCGAAGGTACTTTTCCTATCAATCCTACACCCAGAAAAATCCGCATCGGAATAACCTCGAAGACACAAAGAGGAAGACGTAGAATACCAAATGCCAAATTTGAGGGTACGCTTGAGATACCTGAGAATGCGCTTTACCGCTTGGCGGTGCGAAGCACGGGCGAAGCCTAAAAACGAGCGCACAGACACACCGCGAAGTGTATGTCCGGTCTCATAGCAGTCAAGTAGAGGAGGGAGCCGATCATGCTTCGGAACTCCTTCTGGTCTACGGCTTCTCCATCCTTGTCAGGATCTAATGCTATCGAAGTAGCCATCGAAGTAACGAGGGGATTCGCATCAGCCATGTCGAATTTCTTGAGAAGGTCCTTGGTGTACTTCGTCTGGTGAACGAATGTACCTTGTTTTCTTTGCTTGATTTGCAAACTAAGGAAAAATGTGAGTTCGCTCATCATAGACATTTCGAACTCTCTGCTCATGGTATTTGCAAACTCGGCAACCAAAGCATGAGAAGAACCACCAAAGATGATATCATCCACATAAATCTGGACTAAGAGGAAATCTTTGCCATGCTTGAGAGTGAACAAGGTTTTATCAACAGATCCCATCAAATACCCCCGCTCAAGCAGAAAAGACTTAAGTCTATCATACCAAGCCCGAGGGGCCTACTTGAGTCCATAAAGAGCCTTATGAAGTTTAAGGACTTTATGTGGGTATTTGGGGTTTTCAAAACCAGGTATTGTTTTACATAGACATCTTCACCTATGAAGCCATTAAGAAATGCACTTTTGACATCCATTTGATAGAGTTTGAATCCCTAGGATGTCGCAAAGGCAAGTAAAATCTTAATGGCCTCTAGACGTGCAACAGGTGCAAAAGTCTCAGTGCAATCAATTCCTTCTAATTGAGAATAACCCTGCGCTACAAGTCTAGCCTTGTTTCTAACTACAGTGCCATCCTCCCCTTGTTTGTTTTTGAAAATCCACTTTGTTCCAATGAAATGAACATTTGGTGGAGGATCAACTAAAGTCCAGACTTGGTTTCTCTCAAAATTTTCAAGTTCTTCATGCATGGCATTGATCCAACTAGAGTCAGAAAGTGCATGACTAACATCTAAGGGCTCGAAAGAAGCAACAAAAGCGGAATCAATGAAATGAGCATGAGAACATGTTACCCTTTGATCAATCTCACCAATGATCTGCTCGGGAGAATGCACCCTTTGAATATGGTGTGGAGCCTCGCGACGTGATGTAGTCTTCCCCTCAACTTGTGCATTGGAGTGGTCCAAGATGACCGATGTCGAGATAGTTACTTCAGGACCTTGTGCCAAAGTGATCAAAGCGGGGTCAGCTTCGAGGGTTGATGTCGAGGGTAGTAGGGATTCATCCTCGAAATCTTCGAGATCTTCATCTTCGAAGATGGTCTGCTCCATGTCGTGTTCATTTGGCTATTCAAAAGTAGAACTAACAGAGGGGGTTGATTCATCAAAAGTCACATCGCATGACTCGATGACAGTGTTAGTATCCAAATTGTAAACACGATAAGAATGACCATGAGTAGTGTAACCCAGAAAAATCCCGTGAGAAGAGCACGACTCAAATTTATCCAAATTTCCACGTTTTAGGATAAAACATCGATAACCAAAGACTCGAAGATGAGTAACTTTGGGCTGTCTCCCAAAACGCAGCTCATAAGATGTCAAGTTCAAAATTGAGCGCAAGAATATTCGGTTTGAGATGTAACATGCAGTGTTCATGGCCTCAGACTAGAATTTTCTAGGAGTCCTGTACTCATTGAGCATCGTCCTATCCATCTCAACCAAAATGCGGTTCTTTTTCTCAACAACACCGTTCTGTTGAGGAACCCGCGGAGCAGAGAATTGATGTTCTATGTCATGCTTCATGCAAAAATCAACAAAGAGACTATTCTTCAACTTAGTGCCATTATCACTTCGAATAAATTTCAATGCACTAGGGAGTTCAGTGAAAAGTCTAAAAGCCAAGCTCTGAAAGTGTGAAAACACTTCATCCTTGCTGGCAAGAAAGAAGACCCAAGAGTAGCGAGAGAAATCGTCGACAATGACTAGCACATACTACTTGCCGCCTAAAGAACTAACCCGAGAAGGACCTATAGTGTACATGTGGAGAAGTTCTCTGGGTTGTTCAGTCATCACCATGGTGACTAGCGAATGCGAAGCGGCAATCATTTTTCCATGTCGACATGGAGCGCAAATTAAATTCTTCTCAAACTTGAGCTTGGGCAAACCTCGGATCAGATCTAGGGCACTCAGACGAGCGAGCAACTCAAAGCTCATATGCCCTAGCCTCCTATGCCACTTCCAAAGCTCAGAAGTCGAATGTGAAACAAGACAATGAGAAGAACTAGATGACTTATAAAAATCGGCTCCAAAAACTCTCCCAACTCTAAAGATCTTACAGACCACAATGCCATCATAATTGAGTACTTGCGAAGTATCATGATGGAATCACACTTAGAAGCCCTCATCAAGCAATTGAGATACAAAAAGCAAATTGTATCCTATGTTTTCAACCAAAGCAACATCTTTGAGAGTGAAATTCGAGTTGATTCTTACCACACCTTTACATTTCACTCTACTCCTTCAATTGTTGGCAAAGGTGATATGTTCCTTTTGCTTGGTTGTGGTGAGGCTGGAGAACCATGCTGCATCTCCGGTCATATGGCGCGAACAACCGGAGTCCATGATCCACGTGCCCTACAAGCCTCGATCTAGGTCCTACACATGATAAGAAAATCTCGATCGCCCAGTGCTGGGGTGAGTGAAAACATAACGAGGCATCCAACACTGAGTGATACGAGTAGTAGGCACAGTAAAAATAGACTGTCTACACACAGGATAATCAGAATGATGCAAAGTGTGAGGTCTACCTACATGCTGTGACCCAAATGCATGACGAGGTCTCCTAACCCGTCGAGGTACAAAGCTACTCGCACGGGGTCTACCACCATATGGAACATGGTGGACACCTCGAGGAGCAAAACCTCTCTGGAAAGTACTAGGAGCCTTGAAAACAGGACGTGAGTAACACTCAGACTCATGCATACCTCGAGATGGGTAATGCATGTCCTGAAAGCTCAATGCTTGAGAGCGTCGCTCATCCTTGATGCGACTAAAATAGAACTCGATCAAATGACCCACCCGTTGACAGTAGGAACAATAAAATACTCTCCTAGGGGCACTCTCATGGGTCATAGGAGCAATTCTCACAGGCTCCTTGGGCTTCTGTTGTGTGGTTTTCTTGGGAGGAATTTTCTTGGCAGGAGGAGTGATTTTCTTTTGAGTTTGGGTAGGCTTTTTGGCTGATGGAGTGTCTAACAGGTCTCTTTCTTTCTCTAAGGTAGTGGGTGAGGTAAAAACAGTTTTGTTCTCACTGTCTGAAGGAATCCTCTCAAAACCCAATCCTAGAGCTAACCCTGCCCTGTCAGCACACATCTTGGTCTTGGCCAAGAGCAAGTCCATCCTACCCTTTCCCTCAGTCCATTTGTTAACCATAGACAGAAGGTATTCATTTTCAGTCATGATGTTTTTAGCTCGCTCTCTAACAATGCCTAGCTGGTACTTAAGGGTTATGCAAGTGTCACACACAGGTTACACATCCTTAGAACTACTGGCCCTCTCCAATCTAGCCTCTAAGTCCTGAACATGCTTATCACGTAAATCAATACTCTCACGTAATAAGGGACAGTTCATGCATTCATTTATATTATGAGGACTAGAATCAACCATCAAAAGCTAATTTTGTGCAGTCTCAAGCTCAGATATAGTTTGAGCATGCACAGAACACAACTGAGCAAGCTCTCCCATGACAACAATGCAAGGTTCACATTCAGCATCATTAACTCTAGACTTAAGCATGTCATAATCAGTAGAAACAGATTCTAGCCTAAGTCTAAGGTCTTTTCTATCTCTAGCGGCCTGCACAAGCAACCTATCCTGACCAAGAACTACTTCATTCAGTTCATCTAATTTAATTGAAAGCTGGTCATAGGATAGTGGTATCTCATATGAGTCAAGCTCATCGCCGCTGTGATCGCTGTCCTCCATGAAGCAAAGGCCGGTGAAATCTCGTCCCTTCTTGTTCTTCTTCTCCTCCTTCCTTGGAGACTCCTCTTCCTCATTAGAGCTCGACTCCTCAGTTAAGGAAGTGTCAATGCCGTTGAGAGCAGCAAAAAAAGCTCTGGAAGCGGCTTTGGCTACCCTCTTAGCCACCTTGCCGCGCTTGCCCTTCACAAAAGGTTTCCTCTCCTTTTTGTGGTATCTATGGATTCACCAGGTGCCTGCACAAACAGATGATACTGTTGATTGTATGTGATTTGGTGCCTGGCCTTAATTTGTGTAGACCTCTCATGAAAAATAGTGAGTGTAGTCCAAATCTCCCTAGCTATCCTAAGGTGCTGCACCCTATCAAACTCACTTTGACTCAAACCAATGAACAATATATTTCTAGCCTTGGAGTTGGCATTATATTGATCCTTTTCTGTTTGAGAGGTGCGAGTTTCAGGGATGGAGTATTGTGAGTCCACAATCTCCCAAATTGCATTTCCTTGGCTTAGCAAATAAGCCTCCATGCACACCTTTTAGTATGCAAAGTCCGTCCCATCAAACAAAGGTATTTTACTAACTCTGTCCATGTCGCCAACAGATCACAAAACCGGTTAAGGTTAACTGGTGATCTTAACCTACTCTAATACCCATTGTTGGACCGGAAATGGCGACCAGGGGGTGAATGGGAGCTTTTAAAATTTTAGGCTAAAAATAGCCTACTGTTTTAATCCTATCTTCTACGAAACAGTCTTCGAACACGCCCTTTGAAGTTCTGGTTCAGAGGTATTTGACAACTCCGAAACCAGGCTTCGCAAGGAGCAAAAGTTCGAAGTCAAGAAGACTTCGCTCCACCCACAACTTCAAAAACTCAACTCTGTTGAGTCAGTGCAGGCTCCGCACACAGGGTGTCTTCGAGCAGACTTCGCACTTCACCCTTCGCAGGAGAAGGTTTCCCTCTACAGACTTCGACCAGATACTCCACGCTAGCAACTGGTACTAGGCTTCATATTTCGAAGGTCTAAACTCAGAGCACCCTGCACTAAGTACTTCAGCAAGGGAAGAAAACAGTCTCCAACTAAGGACCAGTCAGTGCTTTGCTAGTAAATGATCAGGGGTTACCTTAGTTTACACAGAGCAAATACACTGAAAAACACGCTTCACAAGAACAGACCTCTCACACACTTTTCCAGAAGAGAACTAGTGCACAAACTCTACCTAGAAGGAAATAGTGCACAAAGGAATCAAAGCATGCAGTGTAACATATAATACAAGTTCAAGCAGTGAAAGAAAAACAGAATCAAAGCTTCATTGCATGAACAGGGAACACAAAATGAACTCACATGTTTGAATACAAGAGAATGACGGCTAGCACATGAGCTCTAAAATGGCTGCTCAAAGTGTTACTGTTGCCTAGCTATCCTCCACTATTTAAAGGCACTATTCAGCCCTGCGAATAGACTACTTTACCCCTAGGTTTTAGACTAATTTTGTCTCATCAGAACAGGGGTACAGTTGGTAGTCTACTTTATTTGGAGGATTCTTTTGTCAGCTTCGCAGAGGAGACAGCACCAGCTTTTGCAGAGCAGACACGGTCAGCCTTTGCAGTTTTGGATTGTTCTGAAGCCCCCCCTTCGCACGCGAGGGGTGCGGTAGCTTCAGCGAGAATCCTTGAGCCTAACGGCCTTTGCTTCACCGAAGTCATCCTTCGATACAGTGACGGTTTTGAGCCGAAGCCGTCAAAGCCCTTGAGCCTTCGCGCCATCACCTACGGAGTGGAGCACCACGACTTCGCAGCTACTCCCAGCGAGAACTCCATCAGTCCGTGTACCGAAGCCATGCATGGCCGAAGTACTTCAAGACAACAACACTCAGAAGCCCCACCTTTGGAGTACCATCCTTCGAAGTCCCTCCTTTGTCCAAGGCCTCCATATGAAGCATTCCATGAGCACTCCGTCGCAGTGTCTCTCCCCGACCACACTCCTCGACGAACCTCACCCAGACCATGCCTTCGATGCACCTCGACTTATCAGACCTTCGTCGGGTAAAGCTTCGAGTGCCTCCATCTGGAGCACACATTGAACACCATGCCTCATTGTTGAGGACTTTGTCTGCCATACTCTGAAGTCACTCCATTCGGAGTACCCTTCGAAGTGCCTTGCCTCCGAGGACTTCATCTCGGGGTACCTTCAGTCGGTGCCACGCTCCGCACCCTCTGCCTTCGCCTGGTGCACCTTGAATTGAGGACCAACCTCGACCCCTCGCAGCCTTCGTGACCGAGTTCCCCGCTCGCCTGGCATCAAGCCTCCTGCTTGACCCAGGTTCACTTACTATGAACCGTCCGTCGCATCCGAGGTCACCTGCGCACCACAACCAGACAGACGAGTGTATCCTGTACCCCGGACACCTCTCCGGGTGAATAACTTCCAGCACACACTCCGGTGTACTACCCAAAGTACCGAACCCTTCGGTACAACCAAGTCATCGTGTACTATCGGACGCCTCCGACATTCACACTCCGCTGCAACAGCCGCAGCAACTGGACCCACTGAACCCTTCGGTGAAACAACCTCCGAACCCCTTCGGATGGACCCTTTCGAATATAGAGGATAAAATCTGTCAATCACTCATCACAGACTCTGAAACCAACCCTTGGTTTCTCAGTTAGATTCAGCTAGCTCATTTCATGCAATACTAAAGAGAGAGTTATTCTTGTCTTACACTGAGGATGACGATGGTGGCTTTGCTTACTTGGGTGACGACTCAGGTTACTAAGTCATTGGAGTGGGCGACATAAAGTTTAAGATGTGTAATGGACATGAGATACTACTAAAGGGTATGAAGCATGTGCCAGGGTTATGAAAGAATCTGATTTCCCTTGGGTTATTGCATGAGAAAGGCTAGTTATATTAGGCGGTACCTGATAAGAAGACCTTAAGAATCATGCATGAAGGCAAGACTGTGATGATTGGTGAGAAGTCAGGCGCACACCAGTACAAGCTACACGGTAGCGTTGTTGAAGGTGGAGTCATGGACGGCAGTGTAACTTTAACAGTCTTTGATCCGGATGTTAGTGCGGCTGTGGAATTAGCCTCACGAGGCCGTTCTGTATGAGTGACTAAAGGAGAAACAACTAAAGTCGATACATGGAGGTTCGTGCATGAATGACTTCAAGGTGGCGAGTATTTTCGTCAAGGTGGAGTTTGTTAGAGATATGTGTCGAATATAGGTGTTTAATAAGGTTACGATTGAACTTTGAGTTGTATTAGGGATATAGTTAGAGTCCTTGTCTAATACTTTATCTATGGGGCCATATAAATAGATGGCTAACCCTTTGTAACTATGAAGAAGTAGACAACTTAGGTGATCGGTTTGGGTGGGCAGTGTTGCCGTGGTGTGCCCAAATGCCTATGTAGATACCGTTTATGGGGAGGAGCGCCTGTAGTCATGTCCTAGAGTCGTAAGACTTCGTTACCAAAATATCGTATTTCGGTGTTGTCTTTTTGATGTGATTTTCTCATGGCGTTTTTTTAATCTTGTTGTTTTCGCTGTGTTAGGTCATACGAGTGTGATTTTCGTAACAGGCGGTGCAGAAGCAGCTCAATGAGCTAACGGAAGAGAACAAACAGTTGAGTGATGCTAATGTCCAGAGAGAGTCATTGGCGTCCGCGTTGATTTCTGAACTGGAGCAGTTCAGGGCCGAGAAGCAGGGATATCTGAGATGAGTTTGCTTGACGATTTTGCTGAGATTGAGAGGTTCGAGATGGCTTCAGGTGGCCAAGGATTGAGGCCTACAGGTGTGTCGCCGAAGAAGGTGCATTCCCGGTCGGTGTTGTCCGAGAAGAATGGTAAAGATCCTGTCCTAGAAAATGGAATCTCCAATGGTAATACTCAATGGGTTCAGGATATCTGCAAACTTGTGGTGCATAAGCATGAAACTAGTGGGGAAAACATTGTCACCATTCTTGATGAAATAAGTCGCGCATTGGATCAGAGTGCTGTCCATCAAGGAGAAGTTCTGGATGAGTCATATATGACCAGACGAAAAAAAAAGGAAATGGTGACTAATCTTACCAAAAAGATCACCCGCATTTCTGCGGAAGGCAATGTTGCAAGTTCTGAACAATTTCCACTTGACAGGTCTGAATTTTCTGGTCGCCTTGAGCACCTTGTCCATGTCTGTCGTGATGTACTCAATGGAAGAGCTAACCTTGAAAAGACTGTGCATGGGGTTTGTTTGGTCCTAGAGTATATTGTGAGCCAATACTTTTCATTCCAAGAACAATCAGATACGGCGGACAAGAATATAAAGAATTTCGATGGAGATGAATCGTTAGTTACAATAAAAATGAATGGTGACTATGACATGAAAAGTCCAAAATCAGCGGTAGCTATAGAGATGCAAACCGAGTCACAGGAAGAATCAATTTAGTCTACAGAAGGCCAGAAGCCAGATAACATTTTGGTTAATCAACATGAGATTCAGCTTGGTGAAGAACTTGCAAGAGTTACACTTGATCAGAATTAAAAAATCAAAGAACAACTCAACATCCTTTGAGATAGAAAGGTAACTATAACGGAACACCTCCAATTATGTAATCCCTTCAATAAATTAACCTTTTTTGTGCTGTTGAGAAATTGTGCACCATCATGACCTTTTTTTTGGAATGCGCCCCCCTGCTCATCGAAGTGCGTAATGTCTGGCAGAACAAGAGGAAAATCATTTAGTATCAATAAGTCCTTATGGTGTTCCTATAATTTTCAGTAATATGCAGTCATCATATGCATATCAGACAAGTTTCTGCTATGCTTATTCCACAAAATGGAAGTTCATGCAGAGTTCAGAGATATCAGCGGCGGCTGATAAGCTTGCAGAGTGTCAGGAGACCATCGCAATTCGCAAACATAAGCAGGCAGTTGCAAGCTCTGAAGAGCCCGGCAATTTCAGCCAATTTAGATAGATCAATGTCCAACTCCAGACTGAGCTCAGATAAGTCTGAATACAAGCCCCAGTCACTTGCAATCAGAGAAGAGCACTCCAAGAAATTGCCTGATGCTGAATCACCAAAAAGTGTGGCACAAGAGCGGACTGCTAATGCTACCCTCTATGCCGTCGACGAGGAACCAACACAAGGTATTGTTTATCCGATGCTCCACGGGTCACCAGACACCATTTCTGCTTGTCCTAAGAAGAAAAAGCGGAGTCCCAGCTTGCTGGGTAGGATAATCTTTAGAAAGAAAGTGGAGGCAGCTAGATCATGTTGAGATGAAGAGCTCGTGGATGCACTGTGCTGGTCTCCACTACTGCCAGTGGTGATTTGGACTTTGAGCTTGCTCTGTTCATTCAATCCTTGCATAGTTGCATTCCTGTTCCTAGGTTGCAACCTTTTTGGTCAGTTTTCCTTGACACGAACAGTTTTTCCTTTATGTAATTATGGACTCCATGGTTGTGTAAATGTTAATTTAATAAATTAAAAAATCGTTCTTCACTGGAATATGTCCTAGAAATATACAATTTCTGCCTGAGCGGTTCCATGTTCCAACACCTCTATTATACTCTATACTGTCTGGGTTCAGACACTGCCTTGAGCTTCCAAGTACAATGCTAATCCAAATTCCAAAAGAGCTTTGAATAAATGATAATATCACGAAATAATTCAGCTGGATTCCTTATCCATTGTGCCGTTGAAACAACAATAGAGCTATTGTCGGTTGCATGCCCTGTAGGCTATAGATATTTGAATGCAAAAGCATTTCAAGATTCTTCAGGTGGGGTAAGGTGTGGCCAGTGGCCACAAGTGCTCATCCCAAGAAGGATCAAGGGGATGTGACCTTCTGACTTTGGATATTATACTTCCTTTATAAGCAGCTCAATCACACAAATCATGCATTCATGCTGGTGTCCTGTGCAGCACGGTTGCCCAGTTGGTCTCAAGTCTCAACAGAAAGAAGCAAAATTGGTCTTCTAGATGAAATACCGTCCAAATTAATCTCTAGTCGCACAAAGGACGGACATTTTCTAAAGGCGGCTGAGAGGATAGAAGGCAACACCATCAAGCCACCGGGTTTCCAGACGCTGACCGATCGCAAAAACAAACCTCAAAAGTCTGAAGCACTACTAGGTGCCGTCAAATACAAAATTGGCATCACTCTGAATCTGCATGCGTTTGACAATATTTGCAAGGCTTTATGTTGACATATTCCTTCAGTCTTTGCAGACACCTGAATGCAATTCTACTCGAATTATTAGATTATCATTCAGACAGACAGGAGCTCCTGCACCCAGTGACGCCTGGGACGGCAGAAGCTTGTCATCTTCTTTCGTTTTTGTTGTTGTTTTGCTTTTCTGTTCCTGATAGACTGACGGCAATTGTTTGTCACTTTGTCTGTCATGTATGCTCTCTCGTACTTTTGTTATGCTGGATAGCGTTAGTCGGCAGCGTAGCCATGTTATGATCCTTATCTTGTAATGCTGCCAGCCAGGTTTAGCTTTCAAGTTTCAAGGGGACTGAGGCTTTGGCTTCTCCAAATGGTTTTCGTTATCGCCACAAGTTTGCTTATGTTCTCCAAATTGCATGTACTTTCCTTGACATGCTTATCCTTTGTGACACTGAACTGTTCGTGCTTCTGCGTTGAATGTGTAAATCGCGTGTGGCTTGGTTTACGTTAAGAGAAATTTTACAGTCTATGAGGAGGTACCACATTTTTCAGTGTTAATTTTGGTACCTTCTGACATATGAGGTACCAGGAGGTACCAAAATTAACACTGAAAAATGTGGTACCTCCTAGTACCTCCTCATAGACTGTAAAATTACCCTTACGTTAAATTTCACCATATACTTGTTTCACTTTAATTGCCTTTTCTTTTTCTTTTTGGAATATGGAGTATGTATTTGTATGTTTGCGGCCACAGAAACTCCGTTACCTGGATTGGTTTCATATTATCCAAAAAACAAAACAGAAACTTGGTGAACAAATGTGATGTACAGTTGATCAAGGACATAAGGAAACATGGCAAGCATTTTCCATGCAGTTTCTTGCAGGAATTTAAGTGACCAATACAAGCCATGTAATCGTGTCCTGTCAAATGAACCGTTCTTTTGAATTTGAAGTGTTTCTTCCGTTCCTTTCTTCCTCTTTTTCCGAATTATAGGTATAGAATCTATCGTCAGCCCTACATCTTTACATCCTAAAACAAAAGCAAAAAGGAATAAAAATGGGAAGAAAAAGGAAAACGAATCAGAAGCTCAACAAGCTTTCTATCCTTTTGACCTTCTACTTTTTCACATCTAGGTGACAACAGCTAGAAGATACATCATCCATGGGGAAATCTGCAGCTGCGATGTCCTAATTCCTAAGCATGTGACAGAATCGCCATTACGGTGGCTAATGCCTGTTTGACGAGCGAGTGACCTGTTCTCTCCGTACGTGTCAGTCTCGTAACGAGATCTCGAAGAGGTCGGAGTCGGCGTCCTGGTCGCCGGCTGACGCGGCGCCGCCATTGTCCTTCCTGCTTTTGCTCACCTGCGAGGCCTCCAGCCAGCCGGAGTCAACGCGGCCCATGGAGAAGAGGTCGCTGCTGTCATCGAAATCGAGCCCCATCAAGCCGCTCCGGCCTTCCCCCGCCGTGGGGACGAAGCACGGGTTCGACGTGCGCCGCGCGTTGGCCGGCGCGTACCGGAATTTGCCCTGCCCGAGGTTGACTAGAGCCATCACGTCGAAGCTGGAGGCGAGGACCGGATACAGCGGGCTCGAGAACGCGTCCGCGTTGCAGCTTACCGCGTGGACCAGCTGCCCGTCCAATGTGAAGAACACCTTCCTCTTCGCCGGCTCGAAGCCGCAGCCCACCACCTTGTCGACGCCCGCCCACGATGACTTTTCCAACTCGTACACCAGCTTCATCCCTGCAGCGATGCACGGACTACGATCAATTCATGCCTTCATGGTTTTCACTGTCAAAATGCAAGATTTTTTTGAAAGAACCGGAAAAGGCAAGATTTTTTTGGAACAGGAAATGGTTTACCGTCGAGATACACCGCACCGTTGGAGTGGAAGCCGATGGAGGACGCGTACGTTCCGGCCAGCGATGGTTGTGATGACACGGCGGACTCCGCGTCAAGGCCCATCGACATGACCGTTTGCCTCTGCTTGTCCTGGTAATCGTCGACTTTAGTGGTGGCTCTTGCTTCTTGGATCGCGTTGGCGGTGTCCGGTGCAAAACGGATGAGCTTGATGCGGTCACTCTCGCCGGAGCCGTCCCTGCCCCGCCTGCTCGTTCTCGACGCCGACCACTCCGGCCGCCGCGTGTTGAGGTAGATGATAGTGATCTCGAAGTAGGCGTCCTGCGAGAACGGCGCTCCAGCGAGCGGCGGCCCGGGCAGCGGCAAGCTCATCCTGACGAGGCAGAGGGCGTTGTTGTTCCCGGCGTCCTGGTCGCCGCGGAGTGGGCTTAGGATGCTCCCGGGGAGCCACTTTTTGGTGGACGCAGAGGTGGTCGCCGCGGCCACAGGGTTGAGCCGCACCGCCTGCATCCGCTCGGACGAGCCGGCGGGCACCTCCCAATCGGCCTCCGCCATGTCGCGGCTCGTCCCGGAGTCGCACGCCGAGCAGAGCCCCCACAGCGGCGACGACGCCGCCGACCTCGTCCGCGGCGGCGCCACCGAGAACACGAACTGCCCCCACCCGTTCTCCGCCGCCTCCGTCACCAGCAGCGGGTGGTCCGCCCACTGGAACGCCCCCTGCTGCACGCCCCGGTGCCTCACCTCGACGTGGGCATGGTGACGGTGGTGGTGATGGTGCAACTGCTGGAACTGGAGCCCCACGCGGCCAGTTGTGGTATTGTACCTAATATTCAGCTTCCCCAACCCAGGGCTCGCCGCCGCATCCTCTCCAGCACCACCATCCACCCCGCCACCACCAGCCACAGTCTCCGGTAGCTCCGGCTGCGCGTTACGCGGGGATCTCCGCCGACAGTAGACGAAGAAGGCGACCGCGATCAGTGCCGCCGCCGGGAGGACCACGGACAAGAGCAGCTTGACCCACAGCGCCATCCTATCCCTCCTCTCCTTCTCCCGTCTGCGGAGTTCTTGGCTTCTTGCCCCTGCCACTCTACCCACTCACTGGGAAACCATCCTGAACATGAGCTGCGCCGGCGAGACGGGCGCGGGCACGAGCACGGACATGGTACGAGAACGATTCGTTCGTTCGAGCTGTTGATTTCTCGGGAGTTTGGTTTGGTAGAGGAAGGCTGGCTGACTGGCTCAACGGAGGCAGGCGAGGAACGAACGGGACGGCGGCGGTTGAAACTGGAAAGGTTTTAAACCGCGTGAAAGCGGTGTGCATTTGGGTGATTCTCTGCGCGTCGCAAGATTGTTTGGTTAGTGACGTGATGTGAGAATGCCATACTCATTTATCAAATTTAGCAGGTGCGACGTCCTGGAGCAAATATCTTTCTTCGGTCTGAATACTTTGGGAGGTTTAAAAAGCGGCACAAAAAATTAGGGCCCATTAAGAATGGACGTGACTGTTTTAAATTGTTCAAATAAACAAATTTAATGTAAAAATGATAACTGATATTAAAATAATCTTTTCAAACCGTTTAACAGTTTAAAAGGTGTACCGTACCGTAAATGTTTGGGGAAATTACTCTA